>MU159898.1:100563-123441 GCA_015888305.1 Antheraea pernyi | reverse complement strand
GAACACGTATCACTCTGAAAGCACTGAACTGATTTTGACGAAATTAGGCACAGTGATAAAATACTAATATTACAAGGCTACATTTAGAATACTTTTTGTCCCATAAAATGCAAGGGGTTCTCCAAAATAAAGGACGAAAGTCAAAAATTTGTAGTTAGTGAAATTCTTGCCGGATGTTGATAATTTTTCTTTGCGCTATATATAGCAGCCAGATTAGTCTTAGATTCCTTAGCATAAGATTAGATTAGTCCCATTCCGTTAGTGGTATCCGCCGCAAAATACGAACCCGTACCGAACGCTGCGCGTTGTAAAAGACGTCCGCGATATATTTTTACCTACCCTCCCGATGAAATAACGGCAGTGAACGATCACCAGCCTGCCTCTCTAAACAGTGTGTGCTCAGCACACATGCTTACACATGAAAGTAGAAGGGTTTTTATTTTTGTTCTTCCCTTATTGAACTGAAACAGTTTAGAAAATTAAAAATTCATCATCACAAAATACATATAAGAGTTGTTGAGGTATGTATGCTTGGTACACGTATATGTTTTAATAACTCATATAAGTATGAATATGTAGCTAGGCTTAGGTTAGCTCAGATAGGTCGCGTAGCCCGGGGGGAGAGTAGAGGGAGGTGGAGCGCCTGGGTCATGATGGCCACAACTCTCGTGGTCAGGCGCATTAGGAGGTTGGGCCTCAGGGTGGCCCTCGAGAAGACCGAGGCCCTACTCTTTCATGGGCCTCGGTGGTGGCCCCCACCTGGGGCCCACATTGTGGTAGATGAAATATCTGGGTCTCACCCTGGACGGGCGCTGGCGGTTCGAGCCCCACTTTGCGGGGTTCGGACCGCGAATATCTGGGGCGGCTGCGGCACTCGGCCGGTTACTCCCCAACGTAGGGGGGGGCGGGCGCCGGGTGCTGCCGACTCTACATGGGAGTTACCGGACACGGTTGTTTCCTCATTGCACAGGTCCGGCGGACGAGGGGGGGCAGCCGGTTTGTACCCGGTCTGTCCCTCTATAGGTAGGAGCCCGGCGGTCACCTTCCGCCGGGCGGACCGTGGGGGCGGCTCTACAAGGTTGATTAGCTTGAACGATCCCTTGCCGCCCCCACAAAACGGTCTGTCGGTACACCGTGGGGTTTTAGTCCGTGCGACTCGGACATAACCCACCCTCGCCCCCGGAAGGGTGGCGTATCCATAAGGGATTTCCCCACGTTAAAAAAAAAAGATAGGTCGCGAATTGCTTGAATCAGGCAACAGCCCAAGCCGAGGTGTGCCGCGCACCCTTGAGCTAGTTGTCCAAATAAAATCGGCTCAGTGCCTTAAGCGCTCGCCTTAGTAATCCGGTGAAGCTGTTAAAACCTTGCTAGGTAAATAGCGTAGTCAGTTCGAAAAAAAAGCAAACATATTTGCTAAAAATTTAAGCTATATTGGAACGAAGTTCTTTATTACGCGTTGCATGCTTTGAGCGGATGGGAGCTAGACCGAAAAAAGTGTAACAAGACTTTTTTAGTACACCTTAGTACAAGGGGCAGTAATGTTGGAAGACCAAAAATTTTAGAAAAGCTGGTTCTTTCAAAATCAAAATCACTTTATTCAATTTAGGCCCTAAGAAGGCACTCATGAACGTCAAAACTACCACCGGTTCGGAAAACAACCCAGTCATCGAGAAGAACCAGCAAGAATCTCGATCGTGTACATTTATCTTTTTAACAAATATATATAATATTTAGAATAATAATATATTCTATATAATAATAAATGTTACAAACGGTTTTAATGGATGCACAGAGATGAGTCAATTCCAGACATCACCATCGTTCACATATTGATCCACTCTATAATAGCCTTTTGACTTTAAAATCCGCTTGACATGGCGCTTAAATTCACAATCCGGCAAATCGGTAATTTTTATTTAATATATATTACCTTATGCTCTTCCAAACAAGCAGGATAGATATTAGGTTGCCGGTAAACGTTGTGTTTATTAACCTTTACAGCTGTGATTTTTATATTGATTTTTTTATTATTTTAGGATCCTTTTTTCAGTTAAACTTTCTTTTTAAACGTTATTGAAACATGAATTTATCACTGCCAATCAATTTTATTATTGACAATAATATGCATGCCCGATGATATTCATTGTAAATAAAAATAATTCATTTCAAACCATTTTATTTTTCCATTGCAAAGAACATATTTCGTTTTACTAACCATTATAATATTATGATTTTACCGTAAAGAATGAAAAACAAGTATAAACGTAAACATATGACTTGGGACTGATGCCATCTTGAATAAATGCGTCTATAACAGGCGCTGCCACAATTATCGCTATCTTTGTCATACAGCCACTGCTGCGCTAAACTATAGCTAAGTTATTCTATACATATTATTTTTAATTTACCCTCTTTTATGTTTATATAAAATAATATTAAAATTACAGCTATCTTAACATGATTTGAATATACTTTTTTTATTTACAAAAAATAACACCGGGCATATTATTGTCAATAATAAAAATTGCTGGCAATAATAATTTCATGTTTTAGAAGCGTTTCAAAGTTGGTGAAAATCAAAACATTCGAAAATTCAAAATCAATACTTTTGCCTGTAAAGGTGCGGTATACAATTATAAACACAAAGTTTACCGGCGCCAGCTAACCCGCATGTTGTTCGGTAGAACATAAAGATATATAAAGAACTGGCTTATTAAAATTCGCTCTCGAAACCTTTGCTAGCTCTCTCTGTAAGAGAATAATTACAGGCAAGTGACAGTTGACGCGTCAACACGATGCTCATACCTTTTTCATATTTTTTTTCAATACAAAGGAGTATGAAAATTTTTAATACAAGTTGAAGATAGTTATGATAAAGTAAGTGGTAGAGATGATCATTAAATATCATTTTTACATATTGCCCATATTCAGAGTCTATGTGCTGTAAAAAGAGAGAGTGAGAGTGTATATAATATATATATATATATATATACGTAAAATTTTCATTTCAAAAGCAAATCAACACAAGGGTTACCTATTGATATATTTACTTTTAATAACTTCATTGTCCCAGATCATTCAGTGTTTAATTTATCATTATTTATTTTGTAAATATATTTTATCGTTTAATTTAAACAATTTAACTCTATCAATTTAATATTTTATAATGTAAATTATACTGACTCTATATTAAACGTCTACAAAAAAGGGAAAGGGACTATATACCTATAAAAAGGATGTAAAAAGGAAATCATAGACCCCTAAAGATTTTTTTCATTACCGTTAATATATGTAGGTTAGTTTTTATCTTAATTGAACCCGGTAGATGATGATACGGACGGGCTGTAGGCTTACTTTATAAGATTTTTCACATACCATCTGGGTGTATATTTGGCTGCGTCCCTTGATAGTTTGGATTCACAATTAAACACGGTAGGTGGCTGCAATCGTGATTTAGGTTTATTAAAATTTTTCGCGTTTAAAAATACAAATGAAACCGGTGATAACTGATTTGGTGCAGACGGAGTTGCACGGGTCATCCAGTTTAGTAATAAAAAAGATAACTTTGCCTCGACGAGATGATTTCATGTAAATGATTGCTTGATGGCTTCTACTACTTTTATGCGAATAATTCTGAGTGACAAACTATCGAGGAGAGTTTGTTCGAAATTAATGTGCTTAATAAAGCAAGCACAAGTGGTAATAAGCTCTTTTATTCAAAACCAAAAATACTTTATTCGATGTAGGCCCGACGCTTTTTTTATATATCATAGTAGAAGGCAAACGAACAGGCGGGTTTCCTGATAAGCGACCGGTAAGTGATCAACATCAGGGAAGTCGTAAGTGCGTTGCCAGCTTGTATTTGGGTGGAATGGCGGGGGAAGGTCGAGGAGGGGAGGGGGATGGGAGGTGTTCCTCCGGCACTCTTACTGACCGAACGAAACGCAACAGCAAGCACTGTCAGTTCACGTCGGTTTTATATGAAAGGATAGTACTACCCCGGGCGAGCTTACCCATTCGTGCTGAAATCAATAATAGCTTCAGCGTGGCTCTATCACCTACTCACTTATGAAGGTAAATGCTACCACTGGTTCAGAAAACAACCCAGTCATCGAGAAGAATCGGCTAGAAGCTCGTACTATCTTATCTTTTCATGATACATGTTTTTACGAACATAGATAGTTACATTCGTTTTTGTTGGATGCACAGAAAGGGACGTCATTTCCAGACGTCACCATTGTTTACATATTGAAACATCCTATAATAGCCTTTAGACATTAACACCCGCTTGACATAGTGCTTGAAATCACTATCCAGCAAATCGGTTTGGTGCTCTGGGACTTTGTTATAAAACCTAATGCTATTACCTAAACAATCTATTATTGATTTTAGTGAGCCTGAAACATGGAATGACCAATTTGTTATTGTTTCTAGTATTTAAATTATGTTGGCCTTTTCATAAATCAAGTTTATCAAAATTTTGGCAGAAATACATTGTATTATGAAGAATATTATGGTGAGAGGTTGTGAATTCGATTCTCGCAATTAGCTTACGTATGTCTAATGTATGCCAATTAAGTTAGTTATGTTTGAGCATTCAATTTTAAAATATTTACATATTTGCCCATCCTCGGCTTAGTTATAATACAACCTTTGTATAGCTTGAAATTTAATGCCCCTAAATAAAACTGCGTCTTGGTATATAAAAATGATACAGCCATAGCAAAGAAGTGGCGTATATTACGGTTTTTGTCCGAGTTCCTATCGCTTCTAAATAAAATATCTATTTCCAAAATAAAAACAGAGTTCATCGACTTCACGCAATGACTTTTATATTTTTACTACAATAAGAGATCTTTAAAAACCAATTCGTAACAAATTCGAAGTTTCTAAGCGAGTCGCGGTTGGTATGGACCACACAAAATTTAAAGTAATCGGCGATGTAATTCGTACTAACCAATTCTACTAGGGCCTAAATGAAATAGATACACTAAGATCTCTGTTTTTTTTTATTTACAACTAGTGGGCCCGGCGGACGTTGTCCTGTTCTGATAATAAAAAAAGCCTTGACAAATTATATACCTTTTTTTATGTTATAGTAGGCAAACGAACATGTAGGTCACCTGATGTTAAGTGATCACCACCGTCTATAGACACTTGCAACACTAGGGGAGTCGCAAGTGTTTGCCAGCCTGTGTTTGGGGGAGAGGGTGGTGGGGAAGTGAGGGATGGGGAAGGGAAGAACGGGGAAGGGGAGAGGAGGTGGGTATCCGGCACTCTCACCGACCAAATGAAACGCAACAATGCAAGCACTGTTATTTCCCGTCGGTTTTCTGTGAGAGGGTGGTAGTACCCCGGGCAAACCGATCCAATCATGCTGAAACCAGTAATAGCTTCAACGTGGCTCTACCACCTACAAACCTAAGCCTTCATCATGAATTACTTTATCTACTGATTAAAATCGCATGAAAATCCGTTCAATAGTTTTTGAGTTTATCGCGAACAGACAGACAGACAGACGTAATAAAAAACTTTGCTCTATATTATGTAGTAATAATATGCTTTCTTCTAATAATTCATTCAATCATATTTTTATATATTTTTTAGGATTTAGCACTTCACCATAATCGCATCTGATGCCAAAGCTTAACAGCTTCACCGGATTGGAGATTAGCTGTAGAGCTGCCGGAATACACCAACAGGTACTTGGTGACATGGCAACATGAGGGTAGTCGGAATTAAAGAAAGCTCTGCTATAATGCTTTGGTTTCATCGCGTTGTTTTCCTTCACCCAAAGCTCCGACCCAGTAGCTAGGAATCGAACCTACGTCCATCGACGCTGTATCCGAACACGTTATCAACTAAGCCATCGTCTAAATTAAAGTTCAAATAATGCAAACAAAATTTAAATTCAATTAACAGCGACCACTGTAACTGGGAATAAAAGAAAGTATTTTCTTCATTGTGGAAATGATTAGATATGAATTGCACCTTCTTATATAGAAATACACTTCAACAGATAAACTGTCTTAGGGTATTACCATAACCAACTTTATTGCATACTTTCTTTTAATATTATTATCAAGAATGTACTCGTATATGAAGATGTCTGGATGTTTGTTATGCTTTCACGCAAAAACTACTGAATCGATTATGATGAAGTTTTATAGTAATATAGCTTATACATCGGAATAACACATAGACTAATTTATAAGGATATTGTCTACATTAGGCAAAATATAACGAGAATAATCAAATAAGTCTGAGAGTTATTCCTGCGTGCACTACGTAAACTATTACAATTACACGAATATAACATGTGGGCCATCAAAATCCACAGAAATGTCATCATTTGTAAAGATGGAAATATAGACGAAGTCCTGGGCAACTGCTAGTATTATATCTCAACTAATATTAAATGAGAAATTAAGTTTGCTTGTTACGCTTTGATGTCGTAACTACTCAACCGATTATTTTATATATACGTCGTGAGAGGTACAAAAGCGGACATAGGATGACCTTTGATAGTTATATGGAATGATAGTTATATTAAAGCGAACAAACCCAGGCGCAGAGGAAAGAAAAATCAATAAAATGGTTAGACTTTAGCTGAATAAATAAATGATAGAACTTTACACAAGTAACTTAGCCACACGACCACACAAGATGCGAGCAGGCAGACGGCAAGGGCATCGCACCGGCGCGGAGCGTGCGGCCGCGGAATTGTGAACGTGGGCTGTGAACAGCTCATTGTTCGCTGCGACATTACTTACTTAATACATAGGTATGTAACCACAGATAAAGTAGATACTTTACAATTAAAGCTCGAAACGTAATTTATTTCAAGTATTTTCCCACTCGGTTTGTTTTACCATTATTTGTTGTTTACATAATACTGTGATTTAATAACCTCAAATATATTTCACCTTGTCACTGTGAAATTTTCTCAAAGTAACACTTCGAATATTTTATGATTAGTTATTGGAGATTAATAACAATGTGGCATTTATAGGCCAGAAATTAAATAAAATTGTTTATATCAATAAAATATGATCGTATATACGAGTATAGTATCAAATACAAGAATATGTGTTATGCACAATACTAGCAACAACTTCGTGATGGAACCCTAACACGACGGTAGGTCGTTTCCTAAGTCCGCTTGGCTACTTACCAACCTCAAATTGAAAATTTGTCGCCAAACACTTATTGGTGTGTTTCGGTAGCTACACTTAAAGTCAGTCCCCGTTTGAGTTTAATTTGTTTACTATCTTGGACCACTTCGTAATTTAATATCAGGTGAGATTGTAGCCGAACGCTAAAACTTATTAATTAATTAAAAATTATTAATTAAGTAAACTATAATTTATAAAAAAAAAACCATTCGAAGTCTTATCTTAGGGAACAACTTTATTAGAAATATTCGAATTTTGGGGGTGTAAGGGGTGTCAAATAACATCTAAGACTTGAGACACCATGTATATGGTGAAAAAGTCCGTCATAGTGATTCGCTTCTGCGGGTCGCGTTTCGGGATCAGCCTGTGCATATCCAGCTTTTCAGCGGCGACCGGCGATGGACAGTGTGTCACTCGGTGGTCGCCATTGTTTTTGGATTGTACTGTGCTTACCATCAGGCACAGTGCAGTCATTTTGCCGTGCTACTATAAAAAAAAAAGAATTCTTATTTACCCTGCGCTGATAACGCGACGATGGCCACCATCAACGACAGTAGCGCTGTTGTGTCCTGTAAACAAACAACATTTATCCATTAAAAACATATACCTTATAACATTATTTCCATTTATTAATACTTGTAACTTCGCTCGCCTTTACGCTGATTTGATATATCCCACGGGAACAGTACTTTCTAGATCAAAGGTACATTATATCCTTTTATGTATCCTTAACAAGCAGTGACGATTTATGACGATCGATTGATTACTTGTAACGTGAAAGTGTAACACACTCATTTATAGTATTAGTAA
The DNA here is from genome assembly GCA_015888305.1 of Antheraea pernyi. NCBI lineage: Eukaryota > Metazoa > Arthropoda > Insecta > Lepidoptera > Saturniidae > Antheraea > Antheraea pernyi. The sequence goes on along the minus strand of MU159898.1, from coordinate 115,456 downwards.
GGATTTTTTTAATTATTTCTTATACTCATCAAAGTTATTCCTCTTCAAAAGATATTGTTGTTAATGATTTTATACCATTAACAAGGTTTCCGACTAGGAACACGATTGCAGGAAACCTTGTTAATGATATAAAATCATTAACAATAATATCTTTTGAAGAGGAATAACTTTGATGAGTATAAGAAATAATAAATTGAATGCGACCTATACCATTTAATATAGTAAATAATAATTTAATAAATTCAACTGTTCCTATTAAAAACATGAAGTTATCACTGCCAGACAATTTTGTTATTAACAATAATGTGCCCGATGATATTCTTTATAAATAAAATAGTTCAATCCAAACCATTTTATTTTTTATATTGCAAAGAACTTATTTTACTTTATTAACCTTACTATACAAATAGATACAAAGTAGATAAATCATCATCTTCTTACCCTTATCCCACCTAAGTAGGGTCGGCACAACATGTTTTCCTTTTCCACGCTCGCCTATCAGATGTCATCTCAGTCAACACACCTTTTACACACATATCATTTTTCACACAATCCATCCATCCTTTTTTCGGTCTTCCTCTACTCTTATATCCATCGACCGTCATACTCAAAGCTTTTCTAGTTACATGGTCTTCATCTCTCCTCATAACATGCCCATACCATGCTAACCTATTACTCCTTAACTTGTCTGTTACTGGTGCTATTTTCAAACTTCCTCTGATATATTCATTCCTAATCTTATCCATTCTAGTTACACCACACATCCACCTTAACATTCGCATCTCTGCCACATGTAGTTTTCTCTCATCCGTCTCTCTAGTCGCCCAGCACTCAGATGCGTACAAAATTACTGGTCTTATAATAGTTTTATACACCTTCCCTTTGAGTTTCAAGGGCATTCGTGGGTCACAAGCGACACCAGACACCTAAAAAACACCTCTTGTTCATATAAACATATCTATTAAAATGATTAATTAAATGTTATTAAATCAATTAATTTCAAAATATAGCTTTAAAGCATATTTAACATCTGAAACTTTTATATTATTAGCAGCTATAGACATAATTATGATAATTACCCTAAAAAAAAATTACATTTCATACTTTTATTTTATTTATTCTATTGGAATGTATAATAATGATAGCCGAAAAAGTATATAATATGGTTTTATTCGATGTTGTAATGAAGTATATATTTGACGTGACACCGTCCGTCGGTTCACGGATTTTTGTCAGTAGAAGTAAGAATGGCAGAAATGGGATAATAGAATGGAAATTATTAAATGTCAAAGTGTCAGCGAACAATGCGAGATAGGGTCCGTCGTTTACGTTTATAAGATTAATGAAATTGGTACTTTCGTATTTAATGCACCGCGCTCGCAAACCGCTGCCGCGGCCGGCTTACGTTATCTTTTTACGCAAGTGTAACCTAACCTAACCAAACCGAGACGAATTTGTTTTGTTTTAACTTATAAATCATCAAGTTGGCAATATACAAAATGGTACTTACGTATTAACGGCAACGCAGTGCGCTCGCCGACCACTACCGCGGCCGGTTCGTGTTTCCTTTGTTTCACATAATTAACCTAACCGAACCAAGACGAAAATATTGAGAAAAATTAATCGGTTAGGTTAGTTTTTTTATTCGACTGCTTGGTCTTTTATATCGGTTTGGTTATGTTAGGTTAGACTTGCAAAAAAATATAACGCGAGCCGGCCGCGGAAGCGGTCGGCGAACGCGGTGCATATAATACGAAAGTACCATGAAATTTTAAATTTACTTATTATTTACATCAACGGTATTGATGACGTAGACACTAATTTATCATTCGTAAATATTAATGATCCGAAGTTTGCAGCCGCTAGATGACGGATTAACGATACACCCACATATTCGTACTCTCACATACCATGCGTTTGATTGGCAGCTGTTCATTTACCAACTCCTAAGCTTAATCCATTCACTACAAGAATAGAATTAACAGTTAATATATCAATGGGAATTTGATTCATTTCATATATGTTGGGTGCGTATCTAATCCAAATATAACGTTCAACGTTTCCGACTCCCGTGACATCGTTTCATACGTGACAGATACAAAATGTTAACGAATTAATCGTCATGTTAAACCGACAGTTTGTTTGACATAATGCCGTGGAGTTTTACACATAATGCGTTCAAATCACAACGTCATTTATTATTAAGAATCAAAACGTAATCATAAAAATGATTTTTTTGTTTATATAACATAGAATTTAATTTCATAATATTTTATTAAATAAAACATAATAACATATTTTCGTATCAACAAATTCTCATATGTATCTATTAATTAATAATTCGTTTTTAAATTAACTTTCCGTCTTTAGTGAGAACCGGATATCTATAGTATACTCTTTGCTTTTGTGTCCATCATACCAAGTAGCACAAGTCATTGCATACAAAAAGAATTAAGAAATATAATTTAAGAAGAGACATCTGAAGTTTATTCTGTAACATCACTATATACAAAAATATACACAGAAATCGTTGACACAAGGAATGTTTTAAGGAACTTTTATTTATCAACTAGTATTCTGTCTAACCGAGGTATTTTAAGCCCGACTTGTATATAAATGTTTTATTTACTGTTTAATTTATTAACTGTTATGATTCGCAATGATTTGGACTCTTATTTGAGATTTAGATTTAAAGAAAAATTAATTGGTTATATTACGTTTTTTTATTAGTAATATTGAATTGTATCTATGTATTTCCCATAAAATAAACAAATATTATGACGTATACATGAAAAAAATGTATATATTTTCTTTAAAACTATAATTAAAGCATCTGTGACATTCGCTTCTGTGTACAACGCTAATGACCTGATGAGTCTTCACAGCTTCACTGAACTAATAGGACCAACTGACATCATATCGACAAATGATTTAAACGTTCGAGTATCAGGTATCCATTTTTTACAAAGTAGTATAACCAGTAATGAATAAATACCAATTTATTTAAGAATGAACTAAATAAAAGTACTCAATATTCAAATCACGAGTGCCCCGTTTAGTGGTACATTTCGCGCGAACGGTTATCAACGGTCACCGTTATCGCATTTATGGTATCGGCGACCGTTCATAACGTTACCCGGTTATGAATATTCCATATTCATTTTATGGGTCGTCTGAATGTTTTCCGCTCTGGTTTGGAGTTTGGAATCCTTTATATATGGAAACTGGAAAGACATATACGCGACTTACGGTAATAATGTCACTACAACTACTATAATTTGAAGTAGTAGTTGTTGAGTAGTTTGACTGATAGAATGTCAATTACATGTCTGCCGGTTCGAGCACCGGCATGTACCAACGTATTCACGCACATTTACTAGTTTAAATTGCCTAGCACTATGAGTTAACGGTGAAGGAAAACATCGTGAGGTAACCTGAACCTGTGTAATGTTCTTGTAGTACTACCATATGTGGGGAAATATATAGCTGTGATTCTTTCGCAGTTTAGAGTCACCAATACGCCGTGGGCTGGCGTGGTGATTATTCCCATACCTCCCTCCGGAAAGATGCCTATGGCCTTGAAGTAGGTCTTTTGCAGTCTGATGTGAATGTGAATATCTATTTATTTAAATACTAGCGGACCCGGCAGACGCTGTCCCGCCTTGACTATAAAAAAACCTTGACAAATTATATACCAAAAACTTCCTCATGAATTACTTTATCCGTGAAAACCGCATGAAAATCCGTTCAGTAGTTTTTGAGTTTATCGCGAACAGTCAGACAGACAGACGCGGTAGGGGACTTTGTTTTATACTATGTAATAATAATAGCGATGCTCGCGATCCTGCGTCCAAAACCGTAGTTTCCACACTGCTACACGAACCCTTCCAATTAATTTGACAAAGTTTACAACTTTGGTATATTAATTTTGGCGACATAACACCTTGAACATTTACCGAATCTTCGCAAGAAATTAGAAGAGAAGTTATAAACGCCTGCATTTCTGATTTTTGAAGTTAATGGTGATTATATGAGTTAAGCATTAAAGCTAACATTACAATATCGAATGATACACAATAGCTCGTCACGTGTGACAGCATTAAGCAGAATAATCGCCGGGCTCGTCGGGTCGTCGCGTGTTGTAACAACCATCGTTTCGTAACAGAATGCACTGACGGCATCGCACGCAACTCTATAATAATCGGACGTTGCTTCCATTTAAGCTTTTTTCGAACTTGGTTGCCTTATGTTCGCTGAGTCGACAGACATAAAATACATGTTTAACTTTGTATCTATATATGAGCCTTTTTGACGTATCCGCCAATAGCGAACCTTACTGTTTTCAATTGTAAGCAGTATATGACTCGCGAAACTAAATTTTCTTTTAAAGATCTTTTTGCAGTGCAATTGGCCATCAGTATTGTGTATACGTATTATAAGGCGTTTGGCGTCTAGGTCTTGTAATCGTTTTTTTTTTCTTCAAAATTAGTAACTGCTATTTGAGCAGAGTAGCGTCATTCACGTCTCTGTTGCACGAACTCTTCCCAACTCTTTTGAGACTTCGTGAGGTACACGCGTGTGCGTCACAATTTTTTTATATGTATGATTGGCTTATCTAGTAGGATTCGTGTTGTTCCATTCAATGAAATAGCCCAAGCCGAGGTTCGGTCACTTTTGCACCACTGAGCTTGTTACCAAGCGGTTGAGTGCCATAAGCGCTCGCCCTATTAGTCCAGTGTAGCCAATAGGGTGTTTGTTTTTGCAAGATATTTAGTTTGTTTATTTATTACGCTTTCACGACGGAAATACATAACTGATTATCGTAAAATATTGACTATACCTTATCAAGTCTACAAAGAAATACATAGGGTAACCCTTCTATCCAGAAAAAAGGAATGTTACCGACGGATAGATCAAAATTACATTAACGCAAGCGAAGCCGCAAGCAAAAGTTATTTGTTAGTAATAATAAAGAAACACAATAACTTTAAATAAATGTTGTAACAACGCTATATATAGGTGTTACATACTGAAATGCAATTTCAAATCGCTCAATTAGGCAACGTATAATAATTTCTCTCTCACTTCCATTTAATTCATACGCAACTCGCAGCCGTAAATAAATACTTGTGAATATTTCTACGAAATACTCCGTTCGCGTTAGTTAGGGACTGTTATGTATATATTGCGATGCTAAATTTGTAGGTAAATAAACCTGAAATTGCTTTTAAATATAAATAAGAAATGCAAACTATTTTTTATGCGTCTTCGTGTCTGATTTTGGCTACATTGACTATTAATATCCTGGATAAGGATAAAATAGTATAAAACAGGAAATTATTGGTCTACCGTGAGAGAAAACTACGTTAAAAAAACAATAGTGGGTGGTGGTTGATTTTCTTCATCCAGAAAAAAGTCCTTTTCGCAAGGGATTTGTCAAATTTAAACTAAAGAGACCGAAGCCACGAACAAACGATAGTATGCTATAAATAAACACTATAAAATCTGTTCTAAAATGTAGTCATTTATATATACTAGTGCTCATCCAGTGGTTGAACTTCAACAGTAAAGAAAAAAAAACTTTCAATTTTTTTATTCATGTCTCTAAAGCTCGTTAATAATACAAAACAAAAAAAAGAGTGAAGAATATCGGCTGAGAAACAGAGAATGGAGATGTTCTTAACCGTTTCCCTACTGCCTATTTATATATTGATACAGATTTCAACAAATTTTATGTTTTTGTCAGGTAACAAGACATTTAGAAATAATGCAAAATATATCAGAACAAGGTATCATACCAAGGAAGTGTTTGTACTTAATAAATCCTTAAGCCAGCCTATAATGAACTGTCTTTTCAATTGCCGAAATAAAAGTGTATTTCTAATATAGATAACATTTTGTATGTGAAAAATAAAAATATATGTAAGCAATGGGCCTCTAATTAGGAAACTCTTTTAAATTTATATAATCATTTCATAATAGATGATATATAGTTTTTTTTAAATAAAAACTTATAAAATAAATAAAAATAATAAATAAAACATATCTATTTAAAAAATAAACACGTCAGTATATTATACACGTAAAACTAGACTTAGTTAAGATCTTAATTACATATTTGAATGACTACAAGTATTATGCAACGGTTCGCGGGATTTGCTCCAGGACATGGCAACATTCTTTATACGAAAGCAAGTTTCCGCTTTCGAAGCGAATTACGCACGAATGGCTCGCACTCGAGTTTTTGTTCAGGAATTAAAACGTTCACCTACCACCACCAGTGATAACTGTGTACAGTTTCATAATGAGATATGAGGTTAAAAAGACCTGATACCTATTTTAATTTATTACTTTGCTAAGTTTTTGTAACACAAAATGACTATATAGAATTGAAAATTAGAGGCCGTTCAAATATTGCGTAAGCAGATTTTTCCTTTTTCGATTTTTCTTCCTTGTCAGTAAACGTAAGCAAAGCTCTCCCCCTTCCCTCTCATGCTTATGTAAACATTTATACGTAACAATTACATTTTATAGAAAATCCTGAAAAGTAAATAATAAATATTGCTGACGTAATCCCCACTCATCCCCCCATTAACATGGGGAAATCCATTATGGATACCCACCCTCCGGGGGAGAGTGGGTTATGTCAGACTCGCAAGTACTAAAACCCCACGGTGTACCGACAGACCGCATTTGTTGGGGCAGCAAACCCCCCGTATTTCATCAAAAATAATATAATCAAAGACCCTGGACTTTGTATAGGTTTTGAATTTCTTTAGTATTATGTGTATACTACATTCAGAGAAGCGATGACAATTCAGTGGTGATACAATCGGGCAGCGTATTATTTGAATTATAAAGTGAATCTCGGCTCTTAGTGAAGGGAAATATCACGAAGATACTAAAACCCCACGGTGTACGGACAGGCCGCATTTGTTGGGGTAGCAAAGGATCATAACCCCCCCCAACAGCCCGTATGTCATCAAAAATAATAAAATCAAAGACCCTGAACTTTGTATAGGTTTTTAATTACTTTAGTATTTACGTGTATATTACATTCAGAGAAACGATGACAATTCAGTGGTGATACAATCGGACAGCGTATTATTTAAATTATAAAGTGAATCTCAGTTCTTAGTGAAGGGAAATATCACGAAGATATAGTGTGGTCATATGCCATTTTACGATACTCGTTTGGCTAGTTATGAATCATTAAGACTGATTAATATTTGTCGTAAAAATAAAATTCTATGACTCACATCAAACTTGATCAATAATGTGGAGTTATAAAAAAACTTGTCGTATTGGTATCAGGGCTTATTATCATTGTAATGGTAGCTTTTGCTGGCGGCTTTGCTCGCGTTAATGTAAATTGAACATTACATGTACCCTTTACCCGCACAAAGCGCTTTGCATCTTCATCTATTATGCGAACCGCAAAGGAATGGTACGCGCTACCTGCATCTGCTATCGCAATACAGTGACACTCAACATTTTCAATCACCGGTTAAACAATACAACACAGATAACACATACGTGCACAGTCGACACAGGTACACATATGGTGGAATGGTTTTTATTTTTTCCCCTATTTTCGAAAGGTAGCTTTTGCTGGCGGCTTTGCTCGCAGTAATGTAAATTGAACATTACATGTACCCTTTACCCGCACAAAGCGCTTTGCATCTTCATCTATAATGCTTACCGCAAAGGAATGGAATGCACTACCTGCGTCTGCTATCGCTGTATATACTCAAAATTTTCAACCACCGGTTAAACAATACAACACAGATAACACATACGTGCACAGTCGACATAGGTACACATATGGTGGAATGGTATCCCCTATTTTCGAACTGGGTTCGTTTAGATTAGCCAAATTATCAGACACAAAATACACGTTTGAATTCGTAAGGCTCACATGCCGATACACATGTGTGTCGCAGAAATTCTTATATGTATGAATAGCTAGATTAGTTTAGATTAGACAGATTCGCGAAGTTGCATCGAAGGCAACAGCCCAAGCTGAGGTTCGGCCATTCTGGTACCCTCGACAAAGTGACTTAAAAAAGCGACGAAGTGCCTTAAGCGGTCCTCTTAGTCCGGTGTAGCTGTAAAGGCCCGTAATCCGAATAGCGTAGTCAGTTCGAAAAAAAAAAATGAACAGCTGCACTTAAGATACAGTCTTGTAATATCTTATAAGATTGTAGCCAAACGCTAAAACCTATAGAGAATAAAATGCATTTCAATAGGATCTTATTACATTATGCAGCCCCCCCCCCAAGCTGATGTTCGACCATTCTGGTACCATTGATAAAGTGACTTGAAAAGGCGACAAAGTGCCTTAAGTGGTCCTCTCAGTCCGGTGAAGCTGTGAAGGCCCGTCATCCGAATAGCGTAGTCAGTTCGAAAAAAAAAAATGAACAGCTGCACTTAAGATACAGTCTTGTAATATCTTATAAGATTGTAGCCAAACGCTAAAACCTATAGAGAATAAAATGCATTTCAATAGGATCTTATTACATTATGCAGAATTTAACGTTTTTATTTGGGAAAAACATCCGGTGAGCAATTCTTAATATTGCTCAATGAGGCGTGGCCACAGGCCAACTATGTGCATTTAAATCAATATAAAATACCAGCTGTTTACGTTGTAGATATTTAAGTTTACTCCAAATTAGAAACATTAATTGAATCGAGTTTGTCGTATCACAAAATTATTAATAGATTTCTAAATGATTAAAGTTCAAAGACCATTTGAAGTGAATTTTATACAAATGAATAAAGTCGTAATGTATGTATTTTAGTGAACTAGCTATGTTCGTGAGTTTGTATGCATTTCGTATTTATTAGTTGTAACAAATCTTTGTTGTAGCAAACTTTTGAGTTTTATCAAAATGAATATTAAGACTTTATCTGTTTTCAAATATCTGCAAATACTAATTTACAAGGCTATCCATTAAATTGTACAAAAGTTTATAGTGCCATCTACTGGCAACTTCTAATAAAATGAAACATGATTATGACAATACTTTGAAACATTAAAGAATACTAAGTATCAACTTTTGAAATAAACTTTGTCGTACAATTTATTACAAAAAGTGAGTTACAAATATCATACTCTATACATGTATCTTATATTACCTTTTGGCTTCATAATATAAATATATCTCTGTTTTCAAATATCTGCAAATACTAATTTACATGGCTATCCATTAAATTGTACAAAATTTTACAGTTCCATCTACCGGCAACTTCTAATAAAATGAAACATAATTATGAAAATACTTTGAAACATTAAAGAATACTAAGTATCAACTTTTGAAATAAACTTTGCCGTATAATTTATAAAAAAAGGGAGTTATAAATTGCACACCATACATGCCTCTTATATTAACCTTTTGGTTTCATAATATAAATATAAAACCCTAAAAATAATAAAAGATACAATATGTTACAAGTTTTATCGCAAAGTCCCAACATTGTTGAATGTCTGAAGGTAAGGAATGCGAAAGGTCGATGTTTGAAAGGAAAATATGCGTCAACAAAATTATATACGCATTGAGTCACAATACAAATATATAAAGAATTCAATAGACTAAGTACGTGTAGGATATTCACCGTTAGAAGGCTTAGTAGTTGAAAATCAGTAACAATCTATTTGGGGTCATTGAAGTATTACGTAAACACTAAACAAGTCTTTGATTGCTTACTTTTGCTGACAAGGGTCAGAAATTACAAAATTCTGCTTACTTAATAACTGAACGACCCCTTTTCCAAAGAGTTCTTTTTTTCGAACTGACTACGCTATTGACCTAGCAAGGTCTTAACAGTTTCACCGGACTACTAAGGCGAGCGCTTAAGGCGCTCAGCCGATTTTATTTTGACAACTAGCTCAAGGGTGCCAGATAAATTGAATATCATAAGTAGCCTAGAACCATCTATGAACAATTCCACATCGAATGTTTATACTCATATGACGATACATCAATATCAGTAGTTTTAAAGTGATTGAGCCTCAAAGGAACTGTATTTTATTACATATATAATATGTTAAACAATCTATATATGTATACTAACTATCTCGTACAACTTCATCTGCACCAAATCGGTTATTACCGGATCCAATTATATTTCCAAAGGTGAAAATCTTTAAAGGAAACCTGTAACCTGATTGCAGCGCCACCTATCGGATCCAATTAAGATAAAAAAATATTCTAATGTTGGAGTAAATTACATACGTGTGCAAGATTTTATAAAAAGCGGTTAAGTCGTTATGGAGTTCATTTGACACAAACAGCGTGACACAACTTATAGCTATATGGTATCGTGGACTTTTTTATAAGTTATTTCTTTATTTCAAACCGTTGCCTGAACGGTGCACGTAATATTATAAGTATGTAATTCGATTAGAATACATTTATTGTAATTAATTATTGAAAGTATATATTTATCAAAATAAAAACTTTAAGACACAGCGGTAATATACCTTTCTAACTGTGAAAGAATTTTCAAAATCGGTTCATTAGTACCTGATATTTCCCCGAACATACAAACTTTACCTTTTTATAATATTATTATAGATATAGAAAATATTATTATTATTATTTATATTATTTAATAATATTATTTATAATTACTTGTAAATCAGTTTAGTTTTGAACGTTTCATAGCAATTGTTATACCAAAGTATCAATAATACAAAGGTCACGATTCGACAGTGTTGCGTAAACGCGAACTTTGTGCCGTTTCGCGAATTCGAATCGTGCAATAAATGGGTACACAGTCACGCCTATGGGGTCAAGTTTATGTGATGAAAGGGACGTTCGTAACTTGAATTTTAAGTTATGGGTGGTGGTGTAAAACAATTTTTAAGTTCTTTAATCGTGTCGAGACTTTGTAATGTTTTCTTTATTTATCTCGTAATTTATACCTTTTTCATACATCTCTCAAGGGATAGTTCAAAACTATATTAACGAGAGTGAAACTGCGAGCAAATACTAGAACTATAAACGAAGCTGGTATCTAAGGTTGTGTGGTAGCAACGGCTGAGAGGTGCGGATGCGCGCACTTTGGTTGCACCATCGTGCTCCAATTACTACACTGAGATCACGCGACCGAATTCTACGATTGCATGTGCTATTTTGTACTATACTACTAGTATATTTGAAAGGAAAACTTCTTTACCAGCATTAAGTGGAAGATGCCACAAAAATCCCTGGAAAGTTGTAACAAGGGGGCCACCATCTTGTTTGAAAATTAACATTGACATTGAAATGACCGCACGACACTAACTTGTAATACTATTAACTATTCGACAATGGCAGTAATAATCAAAGAGATTAGTTGCCAAAAATAAAGTTAAAAAAAATAATCCGCGACTTTGTTTTAATTCACAATATATAACTTAGTAATCAAATTCTTTCAGGATGATCCTTCAAGAAATCTTGGGAGTTCATTGATGTTTTACAAATTTCTACAAACATTTGAATCAGGACAGTTTTTTTTCTATCATACTAATATTTTCTTGGCTTCTAGACTTCTTGGCCGATAAAACGAAGCATTTAATAGAACGGTGATATCTAATAGAAATTTAATGTAAAGAAATTGAGTATAACTAAAATCCTTCTTCTATTTTTATATATTATACTTACTAGCTGATATCCGCCAGTATCGTTGTCTATAACATAACATTTTAATTAAAAAAATGCCAATAAACCAGATAAATTGAATATCATAAGTAGCCTAGAACCATCTATGAACAATTCCACATCGAATGTTTATACTCATATGACGATACATCAATATCAGTAGTTTTAAAGTGATTGAGCCTCAAAGGAACTGTATTTTATTACATATATAATATGTTAAACAATCTATATATGTATACTAACTATCTCGTACAACTTCATCTGCACCAAATCGGTTATTACCGGATCCAATTATATTTCCAAAGGTGAAAATCTTTAAAGGAAACCTGTAACCTGATTGCAGCGCCACCTATCGGATCCAATTAAGATAAAAAAATATTCTAATGTTGGAGTAAATTACATACGTGTGCAAGATTTTATAAAAAGCGGTTAAGTCGTTATGGAGTTCATTTGACACAAACAGCGTGACACAACTTATAGCTATATGGTATCGTGGACTTTTTTATAAGTTATTTCTTTATTTCAAACCGTTGCCTGAACGGTGCACGTAATATTATAGAATGTAATTCGATTAGAATACATTTATTGTAATTAATTATTGAAAGTATATATTTATCAAAATATAAACTTTAAGACTCAGCGGTAATATACCTTTCTAACAGTGAAAGAATTTTCAAAATCGGATCATTAGTACCTGATATTTCCCCGAACATACAAACTTTACCTTTTTATAATATTAGTATAGATGCTCTACCACAGGCTTTTCATCATAGCTTTATTTGTTATTCGGTAAAGTACCGACTGTAAATATGGGAGATTATAATATTAGTATAGATATAGAAAATTATGTTTTATGTATTCTATTACTTTTCCCTTTTTATTTCCTATATACACTATTTAGTACTTTACATATTACTTTACACTTCACTTACACTTACTTTACATATTTTCAATATAAATATTTTTTTATTGATATTTTATTTATTATATACAGTGAGTTGCACACGGTTCCAGCCGAAAGTCAGCGCTAAGTGTTACGTTAAATATGATGAGCTGGACACCTTTTATAACGCTGCGATGTGCAGATTTTTATCCATTTTTGTATGCATTTTGTGCCATATATGCTATTGCTAAGTGTTCGAAAATTATAACTTATTTTATTATTACATTATCTTTTCATTTTTATTAGAATATTTTATTTACTTTTTCATTGGTATGCAAAGATACAGTTGTATTTTAATAACAAAGTTATTTTATCTGTATAAATAAAATCAGAATTATATTTGGGTGACATGACACTATGCAGATTATAAACAGTATAGTCACCCTGGTAACAGTGTATATATATTCTGTGAATACAGGTATATTCTGTGAATACATAACATGTATCAGCAGCAATCCGCAACGAAGTTTTTGTAGGGATTTTAGTCTGTCAAGCAGTGGATTTTATATTCTATTCATAATCCTGTGTTACTTGATTCTATATTGTGTAAAATTGGTGGTGTTTTACGTAATATAATTTGTTTATTGTGCATAAATGAAGTGAATGGAAAATAATACCACGGAGCACGAATTCTGAGATGCCACAAAAATCCCTGGAAAGTTGTAACAAGGGGGCCACCATCTTGTTTGAAAATTAACATTGACATTGAAATGACCGCACGACACTAACTTGTAATACTATTAACTATTCGACAATGGCAGTAATAATCAAAGAGATTAGTTGCCAAAAATAAAGTTAAAAAAAATAATCCGCGACTTTGTTTTAATTCACATTATATAACTTAGTAATCAAATTCTTTCAGGATGATCCTTCAAGAAATCTTGGGAGTTCATTGATGTTTTACAAATTTCTACAAACATTTGAATCAGGACAGTTTTTTTTCTATCATACTAATATTTTCTTGGCTTCTAGACTTCTTGGCCTATGACTGCTTCGACTTTTTTTTAAAGAAGTTTGTCTGTTGGAGCATCATCGTCAGTTCGATTTTTATTATAAAGCATTGCGCTCGGGTTGCTGCGTTCTCGTTCGCTAGCTACACAAACCATGGTCCCTTTAAGGTTCGTTATGCAGAGATAATTAAAAAAATGCCAATAAACCAGATAAATTGAATATCATAAGTAGCCTAGAACCATCTATGAACAATTCCACATCGAATGTTTATACTCATATGACGATACATCAATATCAGTAGTTTTAAAGTGATTGAGCCTCAAAGGAACTGTATTTTATTACATATATAATATGTTAAACAATCTATATATGTATACTAACTATCTCGTACAACTTCATCTGCACCAAATCGGTTATTACCGGATCCAATTATATTTCCAAAGGTGAAAATCTTTAAAGGAAACCTGTAACCTGATTGCAGCGCCACCTATCGGATCCAATTAAGATAAAAAAATATTCTAATGTTGGAGTAAATTACATACGTGTGCAAGATTTTATAAAAAGCGGTTAAGTCGTTATGGAGTTCATTTGACACAAACAGCGTGACACAACTTATAGCTATATGGTATCGTGGACTTTTTTATAAGTTATTTCTTTATTTCAAACCGTTGCCTGAACGGTGCACGTAATATTATAGAATGTAATTCGATTAGAATACATTTATTGTAATTAATTATTGAAAGTATATATTTATCAAAATATAAACTTTAAGACTCAGCGGTAATATACCTTTCTAACAGTGAAAGAATTTTCAAAATCGGATCATTAGTACCTGATATTTCCCCGAACATACAAACTTTACCTTTTTATAATATTAGTATAGATGCTCTACCACAGGCTTTTCATCATAGCTTTATTTGTTATTCGGTAAAGTACCGACTGTAAATATGGGAGATTATAATATTAGTATAGATATAGAAAATTATGTTTTATGTATTCTATTACTTTTCCCTTTTTATTTCCTATATACACTATTTAGTACTTTACATATTACTTTACACTTCACTTACACTTACTTTACATATTTTCAATATAAATATTTTTTTATTGATATTTTATTTATTATATACAGTGAGTTGCACACGGTTCCAGCCGAAAGTCAGCGCTAAGTGTTACGTTAAATATGATGAGCTGGACACCTTTTATAACGCTGCGATGTGCAGATTTTTATCCATTTTTGTATGCATTTTGTATAATGCATTATGTATAAAGGATTTCTTTCATTCTAATTCTCGGTATATCGAAATTGAATTGGGTCATGAAAAATTCAGATATTAACATTTATAAGGGT
>MU159898.1:10901-99695 GCA_015888305.1 Antheraea pernyi | reverse complement strand
GTTTGTTTGTTTGTTTGTTTGTTTGTTTGTTTGTTTGTTTGTTTGTTTGTTTGTTTGTTTGTTTGTTTGTTTGTTTGTTTGTTTGTTTGTTTGTTTGTTTGTTTGTTTGTTTGTTTGTTTGTTTGTTTGTTTGTTTGTTTGTTTGTTTGTTTGTTTGTTTGTTTGTTTGTTTGTTTGTTTGTTTGTTTGTTTGTTTGTTTGTTTGTTTGTTTGTTTGTTTGTTCGTTTGCGTCCTGTGATGTAAAAAAAAAAATTTTCGGTTTCATTTGATTTAATATGCGTTCAAATCAACTTGGGGTACGTTCCAGTTTCAAGAAAGCGGTCACGTTGTTTTACAAGACGACATGCCCTGCGTTACTTATCATACTTGTAAAAAAAACCCCCTCCTAGAATCAATGTGGCAAAACTTGCGAGTATGTATAACCAGAAAATGCAAGTTTTGCCACATTGATTCTAGGAGGGGGTTTTTTTTACAAGTATGATAAGTAACGCAGGGCATGTCGTCTTGTAAAACAACGTGACCGCTTTCTTGAAACTGGAACGTACCCCAAGTTGATTTGAACGCATATTAAATCAAATGAAACCGAAAATTTTTTTTTTTACATCACAGGACGCAAACGAACAAACAAACAAACAAACAAACAAACAAACAAACAAACAAACTGGAACGTACCCCAAGTTGATTTGAACGCATATTAAATCAAATGAAACCGAAAATATTTTTTTTTATATCACAGGACGCAAACGAACGAACAGGGGTCACCTGATGTTAAGTAATCACCACCGTCCATAGACACTTGCAATACCAGAGGAGTCGCAAGTGCGTTGTCAGCCTGTGTTTGGGAGAAAGGAGAGTGGGGGAGTGGGGAGGGGAAGGGGAGTTGAGTACCGGCACTCTCACTGACCGAATGAAACGCAACTATGCAAGCACTGTTACTTCACGTCGGTTTTTTGTGAGAGGGTGGTACTAGCGAGCCGATCCATTGATACTGAAACTAGTAATAGCTTCAACGTGGCTCTACCACCTACATTCAATTTAGTCCCTGAACAGAAACAACAAACGTTAAAAACACTACTATATTCTGAAAATAATGCGATCATTGAAAAAGTCCATAAGAAACTATTATAATTTATCCACTTTTTTTTAAATATTTTTCTTTATAGGTTCTAGTATTCGACCACAATCTCATCTAATGTTAAACGACAACGCGGTCTAAGATGGTAAAAGACACCAAACCTATAAGGGACTGGATCTTAAGTACAGTTGGCGGGAGACACCAGCAGGTGCTTGGCGACAGAGATTCAACTTGAGGTTCGTAGCTAGCCAGGTGGACATAGAAATATGATTGACATTGCTATAGTTTCATCATTAATTATTTTGAGTTTTTACTTGTGTTGGCAGTCCCTATGACTGCCTCGACTTTTTTTTAAAGAGGTTTGTCTGTTGGAGCATCATCGTCAGTTCGATTTTTATTATAAGGCATTGCGCTCGGGTTGCTGCGTTCTCGTTCGAAAGAGACGTCAGTTCTCAGTAATACCTAATAGAGCCAGCTACACAAACTGTGGTCCCTTTGGGGTTCGTTATGCAGAGCAATAGGATCCAACAACCGCTTAACACACCTGTCTACTACTTTTTAACATACTACCAAACGCTCCCGACTTCGTCCGCGTTAAGTGACAATGAAAAGTTCTTCTTCTTCCTAGCATTTTCCCGGTTTGATGCCAGGGTCCGCTTTCCTACTTAAAGTGGAGGAAACTTTGTGGGGATGTTGTCCTTTATAACCTTTCACCTCGTCCAGCCAGCGTTACAATGAAAAAGTTAATAATAATAGAATAAAGCTTAGCGCCACCTGGTAGCGAGTTATACCAAAATAGTTATCATAAAGGACTTTTCTATTAAAGTCAGCTGTGCCATTTTATGATTATTGTTCGAGCAATGTCGAAGTTTATTTCAGTTATATCGAAAAGTATTTTCGAAAAAAATATTATTTTTATAAAGTTTCTGGCTATCTTATAATGTATATACAATATTAAAAAAAACTATAATTTTATTGGAAATTAACTATAGAGTTTGTTGACCACTTGGTATCAAGTTTGCCTTTCGGTAAATAAAAAAAAACTCATAAGACCCGCTGTATGGTTATGCGTTTAACATTCACGCACCAACCAGTCGGACGACTTGTTGGCGTGCAGGTGAGAAGTGGTCGGGCCGGTTATCGCGTAGTTCAACTCTCACTTTCATTCAGTATGTGTACTTACTTCTAACAGGCATGTTTAATTGTAAAAACGTGGAACCGGAGGCACCTTATGAGTTTCATTATTTTCTGGTTATACATATTCGCAAGTTTTGCCACATTGATTCTAGGAGGGGTTTTTTTTTACAAGTATGATAAGTAACGGAGGGCGTGTCGTCTTGTACCACAACGTGACCGCTTTCTTGAAAATGGAACGTACCGCAAGTTGATTTTTCGAACGCTAATATGCGTTTTAACGTTAAAAGGATGTTATAGGGTGGATTGTTACGTGAACGATGATGATGTCTGGAATTGACTCCTCTCTGTGCATCCATTAAAAACGATTGTTACATTTACCTAATATATTCTAAATATGGCATCTAATGACAGTTTTCTTGCAACTGACTGTTACCTAATATATTCTAAATATCACATATATTTGTTAAAAAGATAAACCAGATCGAGTTTCTTGCCGGTTCTTCTTGATGACTGGGCTGTTTTCCGAACCAGTGGTAGCTTTGACGTTCATAAGCGCCTTCTCAGGGCCTAAATTGAATAAACGATATTTAGATTTTTGATTTTATGGAAATTCCCGAGGACTTAATAAATTTAAAGCGCTGGAGGGTAAAGGAGGTTAACTCATCTTTTTGTTACTATTAGAATTCTCAATTCATATCTTCTCATGGATGAACTCTTTCTATATCCTGTACGGATACGAAATAATTTTATGTATATACGACTTTGTAGCTTGCCTCTTGAGTCAAATACATTGCACGAAATATTGTCCTATAATATATATACGTAAATACAGTATCGCATGTCTTGCGCATATAATCATGAACTAGTTCGATATTGCGACCTTGGCCCGCGTCTCCATTTACTACTGTTTGTTCTCATTATTATGTCATAATGTATACCCAGTCTTTAATTAGGACAACTGCTATTTAAAGCACCGTTAAAAAAGTGAAATATTAAAAAATATGTAAAGTTTTTTGCCAACAGAATAATTATCTAAAAAGAGAAAATGAAAAGCGCCCGGGTTCGTTCCTGTTGACATAGTCTTTGGGAATATTTTTTTTTTCTGGATAAAAAATCGATGGTATCATAAAGGTAACACGTATATTTAAATTACGTTGACCGTTTTTTTAAGTTCGACAGAAGCGGAGTTGCGATTTACCGCTAGTTATTTATATTTCTGACAACCGACGTGACAGCTAAAGTTGATTTAAAATGCAAAGCTTAATTTAAACGACTTCCAACCTCATTACAATGACAATATGGTATTATAGCCTAGTAGAATGTTACTTAGCTATTTAAAATCTATATCTATTAGCTTAAACACAAGGTCTATAATATAACCGTTTATTTAAGGTTATAAAACAATCAGAATGTCACATATGCTAAAATCCTAAATTTGTCAACATTCAAATCAGCAACAAGACAAGGTCAGTTACATCACGAATGCTACCAGTCACCGGTCAGGGTTAATATGGGCCATCTAAACTATTTCGATATTGCGAACATGTACGACCGATAAATCGTCTCACCTCTGATCGTTTCCGAATTCTAGGCTGAATAACAAAGGATGTCCTTGCCACAAATCTAAAATTGTCTATGATTACAAACTGTCATCGAAACTGACATTTAAATAAAGATGGCGGTAATTAAATCATAAATATTATTTTTTATTTATAAAATATCTAATAATGTATGAAATTCTTCATGATGTGCCAATATTCTTAATGAAAACTAAGCAATTATTTAATAAGATACATTTTAATTACATCTATTAGTGATATAGCTAAGTCATTATTAATACTAAGATGAAAATTTTGGTAACACTTTTTTAAATTTCAAAATTAGAATGTCTACACGACATAGACAATACAATACAAACAGCCAGTTACAACATGACCGTTGCCTAACAAATCATTCGCACGCAGATTTTATTCTTTTACAGTGCAACTGCAATCGATAATCGACTCCAGTACTTCGTATCAAAATACTTTATATTTTAATTAATTAAGCTACAGTTACAGTTATTGTAATGAGCTATATAAATATTCGTGATTATATGCAATGACGTGAAATCGATTTGTTATCGAAAATAAAATTTTGCGTCAATTTTATTGTTACTGGTTAGTAAGAATTTTAATCGTATTTTGTTTAAAATATAAACCACTCAAAGTTAAACTCTTATACAAATTAATTGCAGATGATTAATACAATTTTAAAATATAATTTTGATGTACGTATTAAAACACAGTTTGCAGTAAAATAATATATTTGTACACAAAACGCTAAATGTAACAAAATTCACTGGGATATCATTATACGACATGAATTATAGTTCTCGTTACTTATACAAGTAGATTTCTTTCTGTTGTCGTTTTTATATTCACTCTCATGCCCAAGGTAGAGTTGTCATACTGTTATTTATGTTTTTCGGACTCACTAACCGCTGTTGACCTAAGAGGCCTTCACAGCTTCACCGGGCTTTTAGGGTAAGTGCTTAGTGCATTCACCCGAAAGGCAACAATCTCAAGAGTGCCAAGTGGCCACATTTCGGCTTGGGCTGTTGATTTGAATATAACAATGCAAATTGAACTAAACTAATTATGCAATCTAAGCTAGCCATACACATAATTTAGTGAGACTGCATACTTTCATAGGTGTCGCATGAAATTGTACATGTATTTCCTTGTCTCGACATTCGTTTATTACTGTGGTTCCTTTTTATATGCGATAAAAACGAAGGGTGGAAATTTCTAGAATGTAATAGTAACTGATTTATGGCAGACCGATAACCTCGAGGAGAAGGGAAGTGTCGAGGTGGATTATTTTTATAACTCGTTAGTTTGTTTACGACTTCGCACTGATAAGATTTTAATGAGTATGTGTTTCGAATTGATACATCATGGACGTGTGTTGTCTCTTTCTATGAGTTGACACGAAGCTTGTAGAGAATTCTGGATTATTCTAGATATTTCTTAAGTATTTAAAAATGTTATATTCCTTTGTATAGATCGTTACGATGCTATTTAATTTTAAAAAATGGTGTTATATCTTAGATCGTTATTCAAGTAATGTGTAATAATTCTGCAAAATATAATAATGATTATTTCACAGAAGAAGGGGTGTCGAATAAGATCATAAGACTTGAGACACCCAAGCCAACCTCACCTGCACGTGGTGCACCCTGCTGAATAACGAACGAGGCAATGGCGAAAGCGGAGTGGTAGGGTTTTACAGCCTGACTGGGTCGCAACCACCATATATATGGCGAAAAAGCCCGTCACAGTGATTCGCTTCTGCGGGTCGCGTTTCGTGATCAGCCTGTGTATATCCAGCTTTTTGCAGGCCGGCATGATAGTGGCGACCGGCGATGAATAGTGTGTCACTCGCGGTGGTCGCCATTGCTTTTGGATTGTACTGTGCTTTCCATCAGGCATAGCGCAGTCATTTTGCCGTGCACCAATTAAAAAAAAGCAATGACGGCTTATTTGATAGTATGTTCGGACACCGCGTCGATGGACATAGGTTCAAATCCTAGCAACCGAGTTGGAGCTTTCGGTAAAAGAGAACATCGTGACGAAACCATAGCATGAGTTCTTTCTAAATCCGCCGCCCGCTAGTCTTGCACCCTCAAGTCGAAAATCTGCCGCCAAGCATCTATTCGTGTGTCTCAGCAGCTGCATTTGCAAACGTTATAACCTGTAAACTATTAAAAAATAAAAAATAAAAGATTTTAGTAAATTTCTGGTTTATCTTAATAATATTGTATGACAATTATATAAACTAATTACACCTATCGTTATATACGAAAAAATGTATACTGTATAACTCATGCGTTATGTAACGCATTATTAGGTGAGTTATGATTGTAATTCCAAAAATATTGTTAAATGGAACAAAGAAATTGATTCATTACCATCATTAAGGTGAAATTTAACGCCAAATATCTATTCGGTACGTTCTAGCAACTGCCCTTAACAATCGTCATCCTTTACACTTAGCGCGTAACCATCATATTACTTATAATTACATGAGTTTGTGTTAAACACTAAAATACCAATACATATGTATTATTACGATAACCAATAACTTAACAACTATTGGAGACTTCAACTATTTTAAGTCAAGTTATGAAAGTTAATAACAATAAAAGACAGCCTCGCGCCATCTAGTGACGAGTTATAATAACATGAATTACTTTAAAACCGACATACGTCAAATTACTCTCAGAAAATGTATTACAAAGGTAACAGTTAATTTTATTAATGAATAACTTCAGACTAATCAGTCTTTTCTTTTCTATTATTTTATTGTACCAAGGCAAAATAACTACACTGTGCCTGATGGTAAGCACAGTACAATCCAAAAACAATAGCGACCACCGAGTGACACACTATCCATCGTCGGTCGCCGCTGTCATGCCGGCCTGTAGTCTTGCAGTAGGTATTAATGTTTTATAGAAAAAGGAACCAACAGAAATATGAGATAAGATATAAGTTGATATTTTCTTAGTGCAACCAATTTAGAAGATATTTCAAGGAGTTGAACGCAAAAATGAAAATGAATGAAGGATGGGTGAAATGACTAAGTTTATGTTCATCCTTGCTTTCTCCACATCCGGAGAATCAAATCTGCTTTATAAGTTAATTATGTCTGGTATTAAAATCCGCTAAAATATGTTATTATTGACTATGAATGGTGATTTTGGTGATAATCGCTGGGGTGACATCCTTAATTTATGACCAAACCCCAAGTACAAATAAAAAAAAACCATCGACCGTAGAATTATTTCTCGGAATTATCTGACATAACTCTACTGTAACTCGTTAAACTAACTTTTGGAATTGATAAATAGTTATAAATTATCAAATTAATTATGTTTGTTTATATAATGTAATAGGTTCTATTATATTACTTTATATTGAGAAACGAATACGCAGTCAAATATATATAATAAATAAAGTAACACGAGCCACGTTATTAGATACATAAATCATTATGTAAGTGAAAGATATAAATATATGTCGGCAGGAAACGGTACGCACGCGCTGTCTAATTACTTTAATACGGAAATGATTCGTTTGACTTTATTTGAATGTTAAATTTTATTGCCGCGGTTCTATTACGTTTTTGGCGCTTCCTTTGATGTTCTAAATGAATACAATCTTTTATTTGCATATTTCCAACGAACATAAGAAGAAATGTCCTATTTCTCGCTTCACTATAAAATAAATAAACATTTAATATATACATTGTTACACTTTGTACACTAAATCGCTGTTACAAATAAACAATAGATGAGTCACCGAACGTGGGAACCAGAAATAATTGATTTCTGAGAATATCATGTCTAGAATTTTGTTTAAACGTTCGAATAACGACGTCAGCTTTTCAGAGAGGTCCACCCTACTTTGTTGTAAAACATATAAATGCTTCACGGTCCGTCCGACTGGAGAAACAAAATGGAGAGAATCTTCAAGCATATAACAATATAAATATATCAAGATAGGAAATCATTTAAAATATACGCTGTATGGTCGAGACATGTCACACCGCGTCGGCACGATCTGTTAAGGCTAAATTATACATTTCTGCCGTGCAAAGTCGTTTCCTTTGAATGTCTTGATTTCTTCTGGGATAGAAAATATTTAACTCATAATGCTTAACAATTTTCTTATCTTATCTTATTATCTAAGTAAAATAATTACACACAGTCACTGTATTCCAAACTAAGTATATTTATATTAGAGTAAGTATATACTAGAAGGCCTACGCGGCTTTGTCTGCGTTTATGTCTTTATTAATTACGACATTATACAAGCCTTGGTTTCATTTTAAAGGTTTATGTATCTCAAGCTAAAATTCCTCTCATATGGCAGTATTCTTTCCAATTTACTTATCGTTATATTTTAGGCAATTAGATCATTAATGACAACTATGTTTATCACACTAAAGACAGTCATCTACAGGGACTGAACCCCGAGCCCTCGGCTTAGTAATATGATTTACTATCACTGGATTACACCAAGTTACAGTTTCATAGTGCGATCATCATTCAGTTGAAAATCTATAGCCAAGCATCTGTTTGTTCTGGTAGTTGCACTTTAAAGCCAGTCCTCCCTTAGGTTTAGCGTAGGTTTAGACGCGTGTTTCCTATCTTAGACCAAACACATCGTTGTTAATTTGTATTTTAGAAATTATACACGTTACTTAATTATTCTATCCACCGCTTATATAAGAATTGTCTAAGAAATGAAAATAATTTTAGAGTAGTTCCATTTAAAAATAATATCTGTATATAAATCTGGGGAAACGATTTTCTTCATCCTTTTTTATTTTGTAGCAATCGACGAGCTATGTTATTAATAAAAAAAAAAATGGAAAAAGCAAACGACGAGCATTCGTTTATTTAATTAAGTAGCTTTTTTTAAATAAATTGTTTTTGATCTGTCCATTATACCCCATAACAATAATCGCTTTGTGATTTCAGTTCTCAACATTAGATGCATTACAGAGTATATTGACTTATTCTTATTTCAGGTTTGAACATCTATATACTATCCGGTGCCCGCAATCTTGCTATCCCTAAAATAGATTTTTTTTTATTGTTGCACGGTAAATGACTGCACTATACCTGATCGTAAGCACAGTACATTCCAAAAATAATGGCGACCACCGAGTGACACACTACCGGTCGCTGTATCGCCGGTCACTATTATCATCCCGGCCTGCAAAAAGCTGGATATGCACAGGCTGATCCCGAAACGCGACCCGCAGAAGCGAATCTCTATTACGGGCTTTTTCGCCATATGCATGGTGATTGCGACTAGTTTTTCGTGAAAACTACTAAGGGTGATCTTTATATATAATAATATATAATTCTTCTGACCGTGTGTATGCGACTGAACTCCTTCTAAACGGCTGGACAGATTTTGATAAAAAAAATTGTGTGTGTTCAGGTGGAATCAAAAATGGTTTAGAGTCACAATTGGAAACGGTAGGCAATGCTGCGGTTGACTTTTAGGACTTTTTTATTATCAACATAGAACAACGTCTACCGTGCCCACTAGTTTGACTATAAAGCAACTTATACCAAACACTTGTTGTTGTTGTACTCGCGGTCCGAAATGTAGAGATGTTAGCGAAATTACGTATCATAGAAAGCTATATTGGTTTTATGACGTAAGGCGGGCTGGGCCGCGACTACGACAGCGTCCGAAACGAGACGAACGGGTACGAACACACGCGCTTTCCATTTGCAAAACCGACAGGTTCCAAAGGAGTTGATTGACGGTTACAATCAAGTAATCGGAATGTTGATTTGTAGCATTATCATTGTGATAATTTGTCAATGTGTTTATTATTAAACAAACGACCGCTCGTGACTTCATTCGTATTTAACAATATAATGGCTAATAATAATTTTATTCATAAAGAAGTTTTTATGTTTATGTGTTTTACAACTTTTAAAAAATCAAAACATTATTTACTTTCATCAATAGTTTTTTCCTTTATTATATTTATGGTCTGGTATCATTTCTGACAGGTCAGTGTTATCGTAACCTATTTGTACTTACAACTAAAACTCTTCACTCTAAAAAGAATTGATTAATTAGGAAACTTAAATAAACAACTTTATATTTTTCTTCATCAATAGTTATACATTACAATTAACCTATATTTTAAACGATATACTAATTTATGCCTATAGAATTAATGATTACTTTTTCTTTAAATATAACTAACAATTATTCTATGTCTTAGAGATCAATCATAGATATGCTCATATGCAATCATAGAAATTTGAAGAATTATTCTCTATGGACTGTATTTTTTTAGGTTATTTAATAAACGATACTTGCAGATATATACAATATTAATTTTAGACAAATTATAATGAGTTACAGAAACGTAGACAGGTGAAACCGTAAGCACAGTCTTTACCACAGAGAACATAATTTATCTTTCTACCACAGATTATTGAACATATACCATACACTATAAATTAGTGAACAAGTAAAGTGACCATTTATAATTATATCTCCAATAAAACGTTTCTTAGTCTATTTAGAGACGAAAATAAAAATAAAATGTGATCAATTATTTCTTTTTTATTCTATTTCATGTTTGTATTAGCTGTCACAAGGTCAGATAAGAGGAAGGTGAAGCGATTTAATGCCGATTAGAGTTAGTCATTAATGTTCCGAACAAACAAACCAGTTATATTTAGGGAGAATTATTACGTCACTCGTAAATTTTTTCAACTAGGACTTTTGTCAACTATATAGACATACAAGACGCATATGGTATCATGGATTAACTGTGTTAAATTTGACAAGCTAGACAAGATAGACAAGCGGGAACGTTAGTGGAATTAATTAACCTGATATCGCTAAAATCGAAGCTGAGCACGGTGTCGTAGCAAAGGTCAAAGAAGGTTAAACAAATAAGCGAACTTAAAAAAATGCATTTAGGTTGATCCGTCACGTAATACGTGGTCTCTCGCGGATGATATCTGGTTTTGTAATCTATATGCATTATACAGCTACGAGGTAAATATTACGACAGATATATATTTATTTATTAAGATCTTTATTTATTTTATTTTTGACCAACCCATCTTTAAGTAGATTACTACTGCCATCGTCGAGTAGGCAGTGATATTGCAAGTTTCTTGCGATTATTTCAATGAACTTACAAGATAATAGAGGTTTTATTAGAACTTTCCAGAGAGTTTTTGTGTTAAGTCAGAATTCATTATCTGTGGTATTATTCCCATCCACTTGTCCACAAGAAATAAACTATATTACGCAAAACACCATCAATATTATAAAATATGGAGCCAAATTAATACATGATTATGAAGGACAAGTGTCTCAGAATTTGCCCAGCTATTTTTTAAGTGATAAATGTAGAACGGCAGACGTTATTTTATTTATTTAGATTTATGGAAATCTGTAAGACAAAGTTCAAACATTTTATATTATTAACATTAACATTATACATTACATTATACGTTAACATTATAATATTAACATAACGTTTCAGCCCCAATCCCATAGATTTTGATATCAGCAAAAACATTTTTACTTTAAATCGCGGAGCGTACGTGATAACTTCTAATTTTAGTAGTGATCTATGGAATATAGAGCATGGTACAAATATGTCATCTTTAAAGCTTACACTAATCGTTCATAGTAAACATTTTTTTTCTAGAACTGACTACGCTATTGACCTCGCAAGGTCTTAACAGCTTCACCAGACTACTAAGGCGAGCGCTTAAGGCACTTAGCCGATGAATCCACCATAGTAAGCATTCAGTTGCAGTATTATATAAACTGGCCGTTCTAACTGTCGTCCCAATAAACAAACGTCATTCAGAAATCGTTCTCATAAAAGGATTTGGGTGACATCAATACAAGTTGTCGCAATAAATAAGATTATTTTAATCCTTACGCAATACGCATAAGGTTCAAAATGAGGCAATAATATCTATAGCTCGTAATATCGGGACATCACTATGCAGGTCGTATTGCAAAATTTACGGTTGGCTTAATTTATAAGAAATTTATTGTTTTCAAGAAGACTCGCTTCAGTATTTCTATTATCCTGTAGACCAGTAGAAGGACATTCCGATTATTTCATGATCAGAGAGATTTTTGTGTGTTATAATTTTTTTTAAATATTATAGTGGACGCTACTTTGCACTTCCGCCTGGAATTGATTGAATACTATTACGTCTAACTGCAACAATAAACGATCAATTAATCAATATATTATTTATACACATATATATTTAATTAATATAAATATAATAATTATCAATAAATTAATTATAATATGTTGCAGGTTAACATGTAATCACGACAATTGATAATACGTGTTTCGCTCCTTCACGGAGCATCAACAGACCGATTTTGACTCTTCAGATGCGATCGGGCGACGAGGGAGCGAGTTTTTAAAATTGCATTGAAGAATTATACGAAACTACAGACCTGCCCCAATTTTGCATAGATACAATATGTAGCGCCAAATGTGGATAAATAAATTCCATTTATACCTCTTTGATATTTAGAGTTCATCAAAGTCATAGAAGCTACTTAAGAATCTTCACACATTTTTTTTTTTGTGTTTGTGCATAAGTTAATTCTGTAATATCTCCTAAGATATTCGATTTACCAATGATATGTCATTAAAAGCAATTTCGATCTAAATCAAAATCAAAAATACTGTATTCAATTTAGGTCCTATTAAGACGTTTATGAACATCAAAACCACCACCGGTTCAGAAAACAACTCAGTCATTGAGAAGAATCGGCAAGAAACTCGATCTGGTTTATCTCTTTAACATATATATATCGAATACATTACACGTCATAATTGTTTTTTAT
Source organism: Antheraea pernyi (assembly GCA_015888305.1). Lineage (NCBI taxonomy): Eukaryota > Metazoa > Arthropoda > Insecta > Lepidoptera > Saturniidae > Antheraea > Antheraea pernyi. The sequence goes on along the minus strand of MU159898.1, from coordinate 87,055 downwards.
GGATGCATAAAGAGGAGTCAATTCCAGACATCACAATCGTTCACTTATTGATGCACTTTTGTCATCAAAATCAATCAAAACGCTTGTCATGGCTCTTAAACTTACAGTCTGACAAATTGTTAATATGTTTTAGTACTTTGTTGTAAAACAACATTCATATAACAACACAATTATTACCTAAAAGTACTATTTTACTGATTCTGAAACACGTGACGACCAATTTGTCACAGTCTCTAGTATTTAGATTATGACCGTTTTTTTCAAAGTTTTTGAGGACTTATCAAGAATGTTTTCGGAGGGTAGAGTTAAGATTCCGAATTCCTGAAATTTGATCTTTAATGATGATCTACCTTAAATACCCATGTAACTAAAATATTTAAATGGATAATGATTTATATTGTATGTAAAAGCTAAAAGTGATTTCACATAATTGTATTTAAGAGATAGATATATGCCATTTTGAAGGACTTTTAAGAGATGACTTCAATATAGACATTTTTTTTGTTTTATACACAAGTCATTGAAAAGGTCATCAATTATCGTGACGTCTTACCATCTATTTTATGTCATCTCTTTGAACGGAATTCTATACTTCTGCCATATAATTAATCGCTATCGCTTATATTTTGAACCTGCTGATTTTTTGATGAAATTAAATAATTAGTAGTCTTTGCATAGGGCTATTTAGGTTACATTAAGTACTTTACTACGTGTGATGTGTTATATTAATCTACTGTTATCTTCACGCTACTAGCATTTAGGGGTATATAGTGATATTATCGAGAATAAAATATATTCTAGCAATTTATCTGTTTCACCCATAACATAATATACTTAACCCACTTTGTATTCGCAAGAAATATCATGTTTATGTTATTTACATTTTAAAGCCAAAGTTATGAAAGTTCTTTACGTGATAATCACAAATGAATGACAGTTATGTAATGTTTACAACCGATGACGGTATAGCCTTATCTAGGGTTGCCCACTGTATAATAAACTTTATATTTTTCTTATTATAACACTCAAGAGGTTATCTTCTGCTTGTTTAAGAGCGCTTAGCTATATATATACCGGATGTATATATATATATATACATATATATATAATATATATATATATAATTGTTCAATCATTTTGTACTTCATTTATTAAAGAAGATTATACGCTATATAACAGAATGCTATGATCTCTAGGAGCGGAATATCTTCTAAACAAATTATATGCCGGAGAGTATACTACGTGAGAAGGAAGTAATTATGTGGACAGAGAGTGTGGCCATCGCGGGATATAGTGAACGGAGCGTTATCGATAACAGTCGAAATGTGAATGCTTATGTTAGCGAGGTAGTATTCTCTTAAACACGTCCCTACACGGGTTTGTTTCAGCTTACAAATCTGTATTGAAGGTAATTCAAATTTGCAAAACTACACTTATATTTAGCCGCGTGGTACCGTTTGTTAAGAATATAATGCGTAAATGTACTATCAAAGTACAGTAGTGTTATTGTAAAAAAGTCGACTCTAATTTTTCAATTCAGCAAATATTGTTTAGGTGATTGTAAACTAGGACAAGAATAAAACAAAATCATAATTCACGTCCAGTCGGACAACCTTTGCGTTAAAATGAAACTTTGTTGTAATTTACTGTCTAAAATAAACATTAAACTCGCGAAACCTTTAACCGACTTGCAATTTAAGTAGGTCTAGTTAAAATAAATATATTGAAAGCTGACTGTGGTCTGGTTTTTCGTACTTACCTACTTCATTTGCAAGTGACATATATTTTGATTTATGAAAAACCACAATCTCATTCGATGTTGAATGATGACGTGATCTAAGTAGTAGACAGGCTAAACCTGGAATGGAGTTGACTTTCAAGTGCAGCTGTCGGAACACACCAATAGATGCTTGTCGACAGATTTTTAACTTGAGGTTAGTAGCTGAAAAAGCCCTATGCTGTGGTTTCATTACCATGTTTTCCTTCACCGAAAGTTCCAACTCGGTTGCTTGGATTTGAACCTATGCCCGTCGACACGGTGTCCGAACACACTATCAACTAAGCCATCGTCACTTGAAATCGCTTCATGTCAATAACTTCTTTCATATACTTTAATTTATCTGTATTTACTTACATATTTTCCTTAGTGGAATCAAACGGTCAACAAAGACCTCCGTCTTGACAGTCTGTCTGTCTGTTCGCGGTAAAGTTAAAAACTACAGAGTGGATTTTCATGTGGCTTTTATTAATAGATAGAGTGTTACAAGGAAGGTTTATATATATAATTATACATTTTTTTTATCAAACGGTCAACAAAGACCTCCGCCTTAACAGTCTGTCTGTCTGTTCGCGATAAAGTCAAAAACTACAGGGCGAATTTTCATGAGGTTTTCATTAATAGATAGATTGTTACGAGGAATGTTGAGGTATATAATTATTCAAGATTTTTTTGAAAATTCTTTGAAAAATAACGATAATTGAAAGTATCGGAAAAAGTCAAGCCGCCTGGGAAATTTCATGGAAAACGTTGCCTAATCCCTTTGAGATTTAACAAAACATTTGAGAAACGCAGACGAAGTCGCGGGACTCGGCTAGTAATTATTAAAATGTTGACAACCCTAGTATAAGTTGTAAATAATTACTTTTCGATTTCCCTGCTGCAAAGATAATTGTAGAAAAGATACAAAAGGTCATTTTTTCTAACATCGCCTTCCGGCCTTGTAAAGTGCACGTTCAGCGAACGAGTGAAAGGGTCATGCATACTTGATAGAGATATCACTAAATTACGGAAGTTGTGTAGAGATTTAAGGAACAGGATATATATCCATCTATTAATTTTAATGGACACTAAACTTTTGTTTGTTTTGTTTCTATTGAAGGGTGGTAGTAATAATGATTATCATTATCAGCATGTAAGAGACCCACTGCAGGGTCATTGGCCTCAACCCAAAGAAATGTATGGGCACAATCACTGAGACAGCTCAAGACGTATTGGCGATTTCAAACTCCGAGAAATCCGCAGTTCTATATTTTCCTGCATATAATAAATAGTACTACAAGAATATTTCTCAAGTTCAGGTTCCCTCATGATGTTTTCCTTCACCGTCAGTCGATAGTATTACTAATTGAAATTAGTAAATGTACGCGGATTCCAAAAAGTTCGTTAGTACATGATGAGGTTCGAACCTGCGGACATCCAGTTGATACTCTACCGGTTAAACAATTAGACCATGACTTCAGACTTCAGCCATGATGAGTATAATAAATAATTTTGGTAGGTGGTAGAGCCACGTTGAAGCTATTACTGGTTTCAGCATGAATGGGTCGACTCGCCCGGGGTAGTACCACCCTCTCATAGAAAACCGACGTGAAGTAACAGTACTTGCATTGTTGCGTTTCGTTCGGTCAGTGAGAGCGCCGGAGACCCACCTGCCCTCCCCTCTCCTCTCCTCCTCCCTCCCTTTCCCACAAACACAGGCTGGAAACGCACTTTCAACTCCACTGGTGTTGGTAGTGTCTATGGACGGTGGTGATTATTTAACATCAAGTGAACCACATGTTCGTTTGACTGCTATGACATAAAAAAAAAAACCTTACCTTTGCTTTTTAATAGGACTGCCTACATCAATCCATATTCGGTACCGTACACATAAAACAGATAAAAGCTTTTTCCAAAAGAAGCAAAACATTATAATTACGAACATCGGCGGCATTGAAATGGAATTGGCAATCGTTTATTTTTCAACTCGACGTTTCGCTACAATAAATTAATACAAAAAACTTATACAAAAACACCGGTCTATGTTGTTTTTGATGTTAGAAGTGTTGTGGTAGCAGATTGATTCAATCACTGTAATGAAATAGCAATTCTATGTTCTATAATATGATAAAGATGTGTGTTTTGCGCTTTTTTTTTCACCAAGTTAAGAACATACTCGAGGGACGAGAGAGATGATCGAGATGCTGCAAGAGGGAGTCGCGATGAGTGTTCGGGATCGAGTATATACCCCCGCTCACAGCGATGTGGTCGGCGGTTATACGAGCGTGAAAAATCAATATCAATAATTAATAAAATCAAAAACGAACGATGAGTTCTGTTGTACAACTAAATAATTTATGGATAGGTCTAACATTTCACTTTATTCCATACATTTAAGAAGGAAATTGAAAAACAGTTTGTCAGTACGAAAAACAAGACTTTTGGTGTATTTTGATTGATTTCTCTGAAACTATAGAGATTTGATGTGTAAATAAAGATGTTTCCTTTGCCCGCATGATCTTGATAAGTTCTGTATACACGAATTGTTTACACACAACATAATACGGAGGCTTCCTACGTGCGTATCGGTTTAACGGAAAGAATTTCACCCGATTCACGGTGTGATGCTAAACGGCCACGCAAGACTTTACGGTCGGATGGCCCTACGTATGGTTATCTAACTGTACCTTAGAAGTTAATCAAATGTAATTATTGCATAACAATTTAAATTCCGTATTTTTGATATTTTACGCTATACGTCGGTATTTGTTTTTCGAATACGTTTGTTTTTTAGTGAAACCTGTACGTTGGAAATTTAAATATATTTACTTTCTTTTATTTTTCACTAGCAAGGGCCTGCAACGCTGTCTGCTTTAGTGTCTTATGAATGTTGTCAATATAGATGTCTATAAGACTATATATCCAGCGCAATTCAAGATAATTCTCAGATGGCAGTATATCTTCCAATTTACTTGTCATCTATCGTTATATTTGTATTTTAGAATGACAAGCCTGGTTCCAAAATCATCTCATTTGCCGAGAAATACTGGCAAGAAACTCGACAGCATTTATTAATATACAATATACAACTATTGTTTACATGTTACATTTTCACGGGTGAGTAAGAGTGATCTGAGAGATAAGAGTGACTTTTAAAACATAATTATCAATCATATAATGTTCTGCCCTGTAATAATCATTACGATAATGAAAACAGTTCACATATTTTTAAATTTAAATTCTCTCAAATCGATAATATACTTTGGATACTTATTGTAAAAATAAACACAATTACATAAAAAAAACTTCTATCTTACAAGAACTATAATATATTTTAAATTTATGTCTAGTATTGAGGTTATGTATTTGTAAATTTATAATACACGTAATTGTATTAATTTTTGAATGAGAAAACTTGAAGCTTTACTTAACCTAAGTTTTAATTAACTACTATTTTTCCAATTTTGTTGTTCGGACAAATATATTAGGAATTAGCAATATAAAGAGAGGTAGGTGGTCGTGATTTGATACGCGAGTCACTTCTCTTTCTCTTGACGCGTGGCATGAACATTATATATTAAGGTCAAAAAGATTTGTCAGTCATGATTTAGGTCCAAGTCATGGCAATTTCAAAGTCCGTTAAATGCTTTGTACGAACAACGTATAGTCGGTCAGTCAGGTAAACCAATTAACGCTCTGAAGGCACTGTGACTATTCAGGCAGAGCTTCGCTTTACAATAAATTCGACATAGAAGTGCCTCCCGTCATCGACATCTTTCCTTTTCTAGACCGAACTCTCTAATGAGGTGGCGTTAGTGTTAATGTTCCGGTTGCGTCTCAAACGTGTTGTAGTGGTACCGGAAGTAGAGTTTTAAATCATTTGAATATATTTTAGTTTATAAATAGTTATAAATAGTTTATAAAGACCATATTAAATAATTTAAATTAGTTACAAAAATAGAAATCACGACATGCTTTGGTATTAATGGTCACAGGCTTTACAAATGTATCAAACGGTATGTGATAGCAGACTCCTTCTTCATCAAGCCCAAATGATCGAAGTGGCATGTATGAGGATTGTTAAAAAGCATTATATACACTAATTAATTATTACAGTACACGGGATCAATATTATTCTCCATCTACGCAATTGGGTAAAAACGATTTCTTCTCGCTTACGCAATTACGTCATCAGTGAAAATCTACATGTCAAATGAACCGGAATAATTAATATAATTTCCAATGAAAATAAAACATTGTAAAATAGTCAACACTCAGCTTAATTATGGAACCTTCGGAGCGCGACGGACCGCAGGCCTACTGGAATTTGTTTTGTTTTTATTTTAAAATAAATAAAAAGTTTAACAATTTTCACTTATTCGGATTCGTGTTTAGATCGCTAATGTTTCACTTCAACCATGCACTTAATTTCTATGATTATACTTATAAGATGTCTCCCGGCTTTGCTCACAATAATATAGATTTGACCTATCTCATGGTAACAGTACTTTTTTTCTCAATAGAAATTATTTTGTTCGGTTTTTTGTGCACTTAATAATATCTAAACAAAATTTTATGATGATCGGTTGAGTAGTTAAAACACGAATGCGTAACAAACAAACTTACATTCACATTTATTATTTTAGTTAGGATTACGAGAGAGAGACAATTCTGTGTTTAAGTAACAGTTCTAATTTAGTTAAAATATAGTACCAATATTAAAAACTACCTTCTGCCCACGACTTTGTCCGCGTGGAATAGTAACTTCGCGCTAACACTAAGTGTAGGGCCTGAGTGCATCTGCGTTCAGCGGTGCGTCCAGCATCCAAGGGCGACGCTCGCGCGCCACTCAGGACATTCACGTATTAATGCATACGTTTGAAACGAACGCCGGACGCGACGCTACGCTCGACGCTCGATTGTAGCGTTCACTCTGGACGTACACTAACACGAAACGGATGCTCTCAAAAGGAAAAAATAACAATTTTGAAACGGTTTTCTTTGGTGCTCCGCTCCTATTAGTCTTAGTGATGATATATAGTATATATGATATACTATATATCATCGCCTTTCTCGATAAATGAGCTATGTAACACTGAAAACATTTTTCAAATCGGACCAGTAGTTCTTGAGATTAGCGGGTTCAACCAAACAAACAAATAAACCCTCCAGCTTTATGATATTAGTATAGAAAATATAGATATAATGTTTCTTTTGGAAACGGGAATATTAATACGATGCCAGTTTTCTATAGGGTTAGCATTGTGCAAATAAAAATATGAAAGAAACCCGTGCAACGTTGGTATAAGTAAAGGCCTTATGTTTATCGAAAGCTATTAAACTAGCATATTTATTAATTTAAAAATACCTCTTTATAGGGATAATATCACAGTCAATATATATATCATCTATACATATAACAAGCATGTAAATCTGTCTATACTTTTTAGATTTTTGTGAAAAAAATTATTGAAGGTATCTTGGATTAAAATAATGGATAAGTAATAAAATACATTTCAATTATTTTTAAAAATGTCTGTATGTCTGTTTGTTTGAATATGCATCACTACTAAAGTACTGCGTTCACGACATAATCTCAACAAGTAAACCATAAAGAATATGCTCGAGTAACATTTAATCTTGGTTTCATTAAAATAGATTCACTCTATCAAAACTTATTGTAATTTTAAGGACGACATGACTTAGGTACGAATGAAAAGTAGATAAGTAAATGGACTTAACACATTCAGATGACTTTATTAGTCACTGGTTTATATGTAAAGTATCACGCGGGTGGAGTCGCGGGCACAGCTAGTTACAAATAAAGAAATGCCACAACATAATTTAACATATAAAATTGTTTGGTTTTTAATATTGTAACAATTTCGTTTCCAAAAATACTAACTGATTTTATTATTGGTTCTATATAAATATTGAAAAAGAAAAAAATAAGTTTGAAACAAATATTGCAAAGAAATGTATCACTCTTTTCTTAATTTCACAATTCTAACCAGACTTATCAATCACGACTAATTACCTACGATAATAAACGTTCGACGTCATTTACAGATGATAACTCCATTCTATGCGGTCTGTATTACAAATAAAAGACGAATATCCGCTTAAACTGAAGGTTCTAAAATAAATCAAGCACTCTACTTTCACCAAATCACTATGTCAATATGTTTACGTAACATTTGAAATAATAGAACGCATTCGATATGCTCATATATTTTAATACTTCTAACAATCACATTGCTCGTGTTATAAAAAAAGATAGAAATTAACTTAAGAATGGTTGTAGTAATTTCTTAAATAAAATTATCATTGTGGTTCTATGAAAAGTTAGATAGGTGATATCGCGTTTTATTTTACTAATTTTTATATCAGAATGTACTTGTTGCCACTTTTTAATAATTTACTTGTGTTTAATATTATAACTTATTCTTTATATTGCTTTTTTTTCGATCTGGCTACGCTATTGACCAAGCAAGGTCTTAACAGCTTCACCGGACTACTAAGGCGAGCGCTTAATGCACTCTGCCGATTTTATTTTGACAACTAGCTCAAGGGTGCGCGGCACACCTCGGCTTTGGCTGTTGCCTGATACATGCAATTCGCGACCTATGTGAGCTAACCTAAACCATAATAACCATTCATACATATATGAGTTGTTGAAACAAAGGGGAGGGGAGGGAGGAGAGAGAAAAGGGAATGGCCTCCGGCTCTCTCACTGACCGAACGAAACGCAACAAGTGCAAGCACTGTTACTTCACGTCGGTGTTCTGTGAGAGGGTTCATGCTGAAAGCAGAAAAAGCTTCAGCGTGGCTCTACCAATTACCAAAAATAAAATTAGCTATACAGTTATACAAAAACTACTTTCTGCCCGCGACTTCGTCAGCGTGGAATGGTTACTTTGGGCTAACGCTAACACGGAGCGGAAGCTCTCAAGACGAAAAATAATACGATTTTGAAACATTATTCATTAGTGCTCCGCTCCTATTGATATTAGCGTGATGATATATATAGCCTATAACCTTCCTCGATAAATGAGCTATATAACACTGAAAGAATTTTTCAAATCGGACCAGTAGTTCCTGAGATTACCCCCTACAACTTCACAAACTCACAAACTTTACCACTTTATAAATTATTATTATTATAGTATAGACTAGCTATACCCGCGACTTCTTTCAAGTGGAACCTTATGTAAAAAACAATGACTATGAAGTCATCTGAATGTATAAGTCTATTTATTTATCTACTTTTATCTATAGTATAGATTTATAACATGATTTTGTAATATTATATATTATTTTATAAGTTATTTTAAGAGGTTTTAAAGATTTGTACTCGTTCCAAGCTTGGAATATAAATACTTATATTAATAAGAATTTCCTGAAGCCGCCGCTGATCATTTCGCAATGTGTTGACCGGGTTTTAAAAATGTCATAGATCACAAGAACATCGGCCTTGTCAAAATTCCATCCGTGTCGGTGCAATATTATTTAAAACTTTATACTTTATTGCGATGGATTTAAAGCCAAATTTAATTTTAATTGATCTATCTATATACAAAAATGCATATTAATGTTATATTAGCTGACGGGGCCACGCGTTGCTGTGGCTCGATTTATCACATGTTGAATTAATATTATGGTAAACTATTTCCAAAATTAAAACGTGGCGCCATCTATGATATAATAGTCTGTTATACAATTTTCTGTCAATAAACTTACAATTAAAAACAATAAGCAAAATTTGCAATTAAAAAAAAGGTTGAGGACATTAATCGAAATATAAATTATTCTATCTCCAAAGTTAGACGAAATTATACCATAAATGCCAACGTTGCCTAGACATCAACCGTCTGTCTTGTTGTGTCAGTTACTAATAATTCACTTTTTTCTGAACCTTTTATTCTTACTTTAGATTACATTGTTTCAGATACACATAAAACAAATAACATCAAACGGTTTTTTTAAGTGAGACATCGAAACATGGTTGCCGTCAGTCAAATCCAGGCGGAAGTGCAAAGTAACATCCAGTGAAGTACTTATAATTGATTTCTGCAAAGTAACGCTTCATCAAACATATAACAGTATTAAATAATTTAAAAAAACACGTGCAGAGCCGCGGACTCAGCTATTAAAATATCAAAGAAGATTCACACCCAACGATTTATTGTAACATACATTAATATTCTCATATCGAGGTCGTCCAGTTTGTCCTCATGAATAGTTAGGTTATAATTTAGATCAAATTATTCTTCAAAACGAATCATCCAATTAACCTTTATATTTAATGTAAATATTAAAAAAATAATGTTTTAAAATGAAAAACATATGCTAAATTATATGATTGTTATGGCTTCGGAATTTAAACACAACCTCGTCTTTTGTAACATATTAAATTTGTAAAGGAGTGATATTGACAAATGTGAATAGAGATTTTAGCAATAATGGCTTAGATGATAATTCGTCTCGGAGAAGGAAATATCGTGATCATACCATAAGTATGGTGATGGGGTTTTTATAATTCCGACTGTTATCAATTTGGAAATTTGTCACTAAGCACACGCGAGTTTATTCCGACAGCTACATTTGAGAGCCAGTCCCTTTAAGTTTACCGTCTTGGACTATATTGTCATTTAACCCCCGACCTGTTCAAAATTATAAAGGTTTAAAGCTCCATAAAAACGAATGTAGACCTCATGAGGTACAGGTTGACAGACAGTTGGCAAGATAAGCTTTAAATAATAGCTAATTTATTACAAAACTTTGAAAAATAATCAATTTTGTATTAGAAAATCATATTTTTATGTAAAATCTTTTTACATGGACGAACTTATTTTTATTAAACCATGAAATTTACAATTTACAATGTCGACAAAAAAATAACGTTCCGCCATTTTGGAGTCTGTGTCATAAAAAAATCAGCCGAGGGGTTAACAGTCGAGATTGTGGTGAAAGGTTAAAACCTGTAAATAATTAAGAAATATCAATCGGAGCAAGACAGCTGTAGGTGACTCTATCGTATCTACCAGGCCTATTTCAGGCATAATTCCCACTCCAGTGACATGTTTAAGGTTGTCACATTCTTGTATCAAATAATGTATGTGTAGACACTAAGCGGATTGTGCTAGTGGTCTGTACTCAGAGGTAGCCCTAACACGTAGTAATAAACTCGTTAGTGTCTGTCTTTTAGTTTGCCGCATTTCTATATCTGTCATTATATATCCAGTAAGGATTTGAAAAAAATAAATGAATACTAGTTTTAAATATTTAAAACCTCAACTAGATGTGGCATCTGAGACTTCATTCCACGATAAAGGTCAGGAGTTGACGGTTCCAGGCACGACTTTGACCTTTAGCAATGTTACCTATGCACATAATTATATGTGTCAATTTACACTTTAAATATATTTTAGTACATCATAAAACTATATACAAAGCTAATGGCCGCCCGCAACTTCATCTATATCTGTATTTTTATGAAAAAGTTTATGCGCACGTCGAGTTATTTCTCATATGCCAGGATTTTTCCAATTTCCTTGACACTTGTCTTAATTGTGGCTAATTAAAAAAACTTTATATACAATAGCGTATGTGTTATATAGTCGTGGTGGTCCAGCGATGGGATCGATGGAATATCACTCCGAAGTTTGCAAGTTCGATCACCGGCATATACCAAGGAATTTTTCGGAATTCGCGTACATTTACTATTTTAAATTGATAACATTATCATCTGACGATTAAGGAGAACATCATGAGGAACTTTTACATATACATGTAATGAAACTGCATTGAAATTTCAAAGACAAATTTATTTTTTAACAACTTGATTATTTCATTCATTTATTTTGGGATAATTTGCAATAAGGTTAATGTTGCATTTCTACCATTGGTTGAACACTAGTAATAATAGAATGGAATCGGATTTCGAATAGCGACACTTTTAGGATTGTAGATTAGCTTAGATACGGACATTGGAAACAAATAACGATGAAGCAGCGGTGCGATGCGACGCGATGTCGCAAATTTCCGAGGGAAAAAGTGAAAGAATGCGCTCAACATCAGTAAATCGCACGCGTAGTACTTTCTCGCACCTAAGTACGTGTTATACATGGATCGTTATTAGAATTTTTGACGTCAACTGTATTAGTGACTAGGAATTTTCGGGTTTAAATTCAGCAATGTATTGCGTAGACAATATTTTATACAACAGACTAAGAATATTACTACCATGTGGTGAATTTGATAGAAACGGAAAATGAACTACTAGTTATCTCGGAATACACAATGTTTTAAACAAACTTGTACCCTTAAAAGCATAAAGGTATAATTTATAATAGTAATAGTTTTTACTTTCCTTGAATGTATCATATTTAAAAAAATAAAAAAATGTATACATTAAAAAATTAAGACGCATTACGTAAAAACTACTGGATAGATATCGATCAACTTTTTTTAGATTTAACTTGATCCTTATCTAAAAATAAACATACGATATATCATACGATCATTTCATATTAACATTTTAAAGTAGTTAAAACTTTTCAGAAACCACGATTTGAATGACTGAAGGCATTTTGTAAGCAAAGTATATTTTTGCATTTTTTTTGTTTTTATTCAGTACATGTATTATATATTGTTAAGATAATCAACAACCCAGACGAAATCGCGGGTAAAGTAGTAAAGAAATAACGTTAAAAACGTAAGAATAACTAATAATTACAATAGATTAGATCAATGAAAATAAAGATTGACATTGGCAAATTCTTTTGCGACGCCAGTTGATAAAGGTTTTGGGTAATAGATACAACTAAATACATACGTCTAGAGGAAAGATTAACTCTCAACGGCAGCTTTTAGAGTTATGAAGCAACAGATTTTGTACTTGATAGTCGTAAATAACCAAGACTGCATAAGAAGAAGTTCCATTATAAGGCTATGGTTTTATTATAATATCTTCTTTCATTTTAACCTCTGGCTCATTCCGAATTCCGGAACCAACATCGCTTCAAAATCACTACATATTATAAAACAAAGTCGTCTGCCACGTCCTTCTGTTTGTTCAAAAAAACTCAAATACTACTTAACAGATTTTCATGCGGTTTTCACCAGTAGATAAAGTAATCCCTGAGGAAGGTTTAGGTATATAATTTGTCAAGGTTTTTTTATTATTATCAGGGCGAAATAGCGCCCGCCGGGCCCGCTAGTAGAATATACAGCATAAACATAAATACATAAATGTCCGTACCTGCTTTTACAATAAATAAAAGAATGCCGTAACTATCTTTAATATATCTTCATTTATTTAATTAACATTACAAATAGTTTGGTTCTTTTAACGATCGATTTGGTAAATAGACCTAAACTATTATATAACCTAATGAGTATGTTCATACAAGTAATAGAAAATAACCGTAAAAAATTCATAGTTCTGTGGTAGTACACATATTATTTACTAAAGTTTTGCAAATTCAAATTCCAACCGAACCAGTCTTTTGTAATTAGATAATGAAACTGGGTGTATTATATACTTTTATTCTAATCTAAGCGAGTTCGGACACAGCGTCTATGGACGTACGATCGAATCCTAACAACTGAATCGGAGTTTTCGATGGAAGAAAACATCACAATGAAAACTTTGTATGGTACTACCATAATACCTTTTTCTAAATTCGCCTGGCTCCCTGTCACACTCGAATTGAAAATCTGTCGCCAAGAACATGTCGGTGTGTACCGGCAGCTGCAAGCACCTCTAGCTTTAACGTGTTTACCATCTTAGACCACGTCATACATTTAAAGTCGGCTGAGATTGTGCTCAAACGATACACTTATGCAGTGTAAAAAAATATTAAAAACTGCTTGATACTTTCAATGATACTTTACTGTAATATAGGTTATACATTGCATTAAAATATATACTATAAATTATAAAGATGAAGTTTAAGTTGATCAAAACTTATGTAAGTGTCCGGTAAGTTTGAAAAGTCTTGTCATTTGAAAGTTACTTTTATGTAAAATGCATTAACTGTTAGAGTTACGTGAAGATTTTTTTTTCTATCATAGGATGCAAACGAACATTTAGGTCACCTGATGTTAAGCTATCACCACCGTCCATGGACACATGCAACACCAGAGGATTCGCAAGCGCGTTGCCATCCTGTGTGTGTGGAAGGGAAGGGAAGACGGGGAAAGGGGAGGTGGGCCTCCGGTGTTCTCACTGACCCCAACGAAACGCAACAATGCAAGCACTGTTACTTCACGTCGGTTTTCTGCGAGAGGGTGGTACTACCCCAAGCGATCCGACCTATTCATGCTGAAACCAGTAATAGATTCAGCGTGACTCTACCACCAACAAAAGTGTTACAGTCTAACTGATATTGTATATGCGAATGTGAGTTTGTTTATTTGTTATGCACTTCCGCCTTGAGTTTTGCGTACACGTTGTCAGGGTACAGAGGAGGAGAGAGGACATAGGGTTCCTATATGTAGAAGAAAAGTACTATTCTCAAGAGAGAAATCAAAACTATATTAACTCAAGTGTAGTGTCGACTAAGCGGTTTTCTCTTTCAAAAGTTATTGTAATTTTAATGACGACGTGAGTACGTTAGTACGTAAGAAAAAGGAGATAGGTAAATGGATTTAATACATTCATATAATTTTATAAGTTACTGTTTTTTATATTAGGTTTTACGCGGACGGAGTCGTGGGCATAGCTAGTCCTTTATAAAGATATAAACACAGACAAAGTCGTGGATAGTTGCTAGGCTGTTATAATTGATATAAAAATTATATAACTCATTAACTATATGAGATTCGTGAAATGGATATTAAGAGTAATGGATTCAAATCTCGGACGTAATATAACGAGCATAATCTTCGTCGCAGCTCCGGAACTCGGACAGCGAAAGCGGTTGTACACACATAACGCACAAATATAGAAGCGATACTGCTCGTCGCTATTTCCTGGTTTCTTTTTTTTTTAAGTCACTTTTTTACTACAACTCTACTACAATGTAATCGCCGTATCGTGGTAGAGGATCGGTGAATTTTTTACTTTTTGTATTGACTTGGAAAAATAATAGCAATTTCCGTTAATTAAAATGCATAATAATGTTACGTCCGTAGGTTAATTGAATGTCGTTTGCATTAGTTTTTTTTTTAACTTTATCGGTGTTATTATATTATAAAAAAGTTACAGACGTATTGATTTTTTTTTATTGTAGCACGGCAAAATGACTGCGCTATGCTTGATGGTAAGCACAGTACAATCCAAAAACAATGGCGACCACCGAGTGACACACTATTCATCGCCGGTCGCCACTATCATGCCGGCCTGCAAAAAGCTAGATATGCACAGGCTGATAACGAAACGCGACCCGCAGAAGCGAATCACTATTACGGACTTTTTCGCCATATACATGGTGGTTGCAACCCTGTCAGGCTGTGAAACCCTACCACCCCGCAATACTTTATTTAGAAAGGTTTCGAATTAAATGTACCGCGCTCGCCCGAGACATGTCGCGTTATCCTTTTTTGCAAGTCTAACCAAAACGAGACAAAAGAGCAAGATGACGAACATTCAGCGAAAGCGGTGCATTTAATTCGAAACCTTTTTAAAGCAAGTATTTAATACGTATTTAACTTTTTTGTAATAACACCGTATAAGTTTTATCGTCTCTCCACACTCTCACCTTTTTTTTATACATGGGGAGATCCCTAACAGATACCCATCCCGTCGGGCAGCTGAGGATGGGTTATGTCCGATTTACATGGACTAAAACCCCATGGCGCCTTCATATACCTTTTTAGGTGGGGGAGCAGGGACTGCTGGCTGGCACTGCGTCTGCCTCCCCCGACAGGTGTAAGCGCCTCAAGAGGCCCTGACTGCGGTCTGAGGGGTCAAAGATGGTAGACCCCTCAAAGGGGGAGTGAGTGTTAGACCCCCCTGACGAACTGTGGGAGTCGCATCGGCACATTGCGCCTCCACCACATGGGCCTGTGCATTTTAAACTGCCAGGGCGACGGACATGCCCTTGTCCATTACCCCATCTACGGCGGCCGGAGGTCATCACCTACCCATCGCCGCCGTGTGGTTCGTCGACCGCGGGAGGGGAGGCTAGTGGTCCATTTTTTCTCCCTCTCCGCCGCCTCCTTTGCAAGCATGACTGTCTCGCAATAGCAGGCGACAGAGAGCCACCCGGCCTCGCTCTCGACCATCTTATTATATCCACACTCTCACCTGATGATAAATCACGATGTGGTTTAAGATAGTAAAAACACTAACTTTAGAAAACGACTGGGTCTTAAGTACTGCTACCGGAACACACCAATAGGTGTTTGACGACAGTTTGTCAACTTGAGGGTGGTAGCTAGCCAGGCGGACTTAGAAAAAGCCCTACCACCATGTTATTTTTCCATCACTATGATTACCTCCACCGGAATCTCCGATTCCGTTGCAAGAATTTGAACCCAGGTCGATTGACGTGGTCTCTAACACGCTATTAAAAAAACCCATGATCGCAATATGTTAATAAATTCATAATCACAGTATCACAGAAGGCAACCCAATCAGTTTCAAGCTTATATATTGCGGAATAAACCTATTGTTATATATACAATATAGATAATCTTTCTTAAATGGCGAGCACCTCGAGACTGATTGCCGAGTCACGAGTAGTAGGACATACAAATTGTGTCCGTCTAAATTGCTATCACCAAAGACATATTTAATACCCACGAAAGTGATAACCGTAAGTATGTGGTATTCCAAGGTATAATCCAAATCAAATCCAAGGTTTTGTAGGTGGTAGAACCACGCTGAAGCTATTACTGGTTTCAGCATGAACGGATCGGCTCGCCTGGGCTAGTACAAGCCTCTCACAGAAACACCGACGTGAAGTAACAGTGCTTGCACTATTGCGTTTCGTTCGGTCAGTGAGAGCGCCAGAGACTCACCTCCCCTAAGAAAATGCTTTTTCTCTTATCGCGAAAATAAATTTTGTTGATATAACTCATGTAATTATTATGAAATCATCGATTTACACCAGAAAAAATCCTTAGTAATATATTAATTATTAGTGTGTGTTTGTTTATTACGCTTTTACGTTTTGATTACTTCCCCGATTATCATGTACATTTGTATGCACGTTGGCATGGACATTATAAACGTTTTATACAGAAAGTGTGTAGGCTCAGAAGATTAAGACAACTCTATATTAAAAAATGCGAAGCCGCGGGCAAAAGCTAGTCTATATACATTTAGGCGAAGAAAAATAATACAGTACCTTCTTTTTCTGTTTATAAAGCAATTTCTTTTTGCTTAATGCGTATTCATATGTGTTATCAAATATTTAATAACACTTCTTCCATTGACGTATCGAAACCTTTATGTATAAGTCACTATTCATCATACTTCACAATCCTTACGTTGCCTAATCCACAATACTTACGTACTAATTAGATAAATAATTCAACAGTATTTAAATTTAAAAAAATATATAAATTATCGTAGAATTTTAACCAATGGATGACTACTATTCTTAAGGGAAATAAAATGAATCACATTAAAGCTTCCTCTCGAAGGAGCAATAAACTGATATAATCTCATTCACAACATCCGTTACTATCACAAAACAAGGTTCCGCCACATCATTCATAGTAACTTCTCATACCATAGACAATATTGTCTATTGTTTATTCATAGACTAGCAAGGTCGTGCTCAATACTTACGTACCTTATTAATTATATATAAAACAAAGGTCTCACTGACCTTTTTACTAATATGACCGGTAACACAAAATAATTTTAAGGGCTTTTAAAATAATATACGATATTGTTCAGGTAAAACCTTGTTGCTTCGAATCGTTACATAGTATAAAACAAAGTCCCCTACCGCGTCTGTCTGTCTGTCTGTTCGCGGTAACCTCAAAAACTACTGAATGGAATTTTATGCGGTTTTCACCAGTAGATAATGTGGTTCATGAGGAAGGTTTAGGTATATATAATTTGTCAAGGTTTTTATTCTAAGGGTAGGATAACGTCTACCAGCCCGGTAGTAACAGATAAATTAGAATCTATCAACACAAACCAAGACATATTATTTACATGAACTTTGCCACGTAAGACAATAATTATTTATCCCAAGGTGCAAAGTTGCGGGCGAAGCTAGCGTTAAATCAAACAAAAGTTAAATCACACAATTTTTAAAATAAACAATTAACACTAGAAGCCTATAGAGTTAAGAGTAAACAGTGAAACTTAAAAATAAAAACATTCACACGCTTTATGACGAAACGTTTCATTGAAATTCAAAATGTAGTAACTAAGAATATTTTAATTTCCATATCATAAAAGTGTGAAGAAATTTGTTAAAGAGCGAAGCATTTTTCTCGCGTCTGGTTGATTGGGTGCACTTACTAGTGTTGCTCTAAGTGCATGCTTTCTAACCGAATATGACACCGAAATTTGACTCACACATAATTAATTCGCATTTCGGGATCAGCCTGTGCATGGATATGGCTTTTCGCAGGCCGGCATGACAGTGGCGACCAGCGATGGATAGTGTGTCACTCGGTGGTCGCCATTGTTTTTGGATTGTACTATGCTCACCATCAGGCACAGTACGGTCATTTTGTCGTGCTACAATAAAGAAATAAAAAAACTTCGACCATAGAGAAAAAAACTTCTCTATTTTTTTAAATTGATAGCAATAATGATCGTCAATGGCGAGACAACAAAAAAAAAGAATGATGAAAATTGGCTAACAAGCAGAGGAGGGAGATGTTCTTAGCCGTTTCCCCACTGCCTAATTATATATAGATATTCAATTATTATTTTAGTTATGCATTTCCATAGAACATAATGTGGTCAGCCTTCTGGAGGCTATTATTTCTGACAATGTGCTAGATAGCTTCCTTTAATTATAATTAGACAATTATTTAAATAATGTAATTTACAGTAATTCCACTACGTATTTGTATTCAGTAATTAATATTAATTAGGTTAAATTTAACTTAACTACGTTATGTAATTATATCAAATGCAATATCATTTTATACATTGTTAACTTAATAAATGACTTCAAATGTAATGATATAATTAAATTTAAACCTTTTCAATAATAAAAAATAACAATGAAACCGCCATGAAGGCTCAACAAATTCGAGTCACTAATTAAAGAAAAAAAAATCAAGAGATATATTAACAGTTACCTATAACTAGTTAAGTATAATCATAATATCTAGTCTTACTCACTTTAATATTTAATTACGCTGCATTAGAATTACAATAAATTAAAAAAAAAGGTGCGGACCAAGAGTCTTTGGGGAAAACCTATGACCAAGCACCTGTTGGTGTAGTCCAGCAGCTGCACATGAGAGCCACTATCTTCTAGGTTTAGCGCGCTTACCCTCTTGGACCACATCGTTATTTAATCGTCATCGTCATTTCAGATGAGATTGTGTTCAAATACTAAAACCTACAAAGTATAAAAAAACAATAAAGCTGAAACTGCCGAAACATATAATAGACCGAAAATAGCCGAATACCAGACATCCGCGACATCACTATTATAATCCTGTCAACTTTCGCCACAACCTCCGACCTCGACGAGCCGGTTCGAAGAAGACACTCGCTAACTCAACTCAAATCGACTTACCTTGAAAATTAATTAAGTTTATAACTCGCTTTTATGTCATTTACATTCAAGTTTCTATACTTATTTGGGGGGAAAACCAGAACTTAGTAACACGTGGAAATAAATCTTCGTCTATACTTACTAATAAAATCGAAGTCCTTGTAGCTATTATGAAGGATAATCTCTCTTATCTTTAATGATAATATATTGAATGGTAAAGAAAGCCCATATAAATTGCAACTTTACCAAATATGATTATAGCACCGTATACAATAAAACAACTAGGAATTAGCGATAAAGATAAGCAAAAACCTAATCACAATACCTCTCTTATTACATTCAGTGCCAATGGGTTGTACTAGCTGATACCCGCGACTTCGTTTATTTATTACGTGATAGATGGTAACGTCTAGATATTACTGTATGGTGCATTAGCAGTAATCCACTATGGAGTGCAGGAGAAAATGATTTGATTTCTTATTCGACATTATTTTAAACAATATTTCTACTTTTATAACCCGGTATTTAATCTATGTGTTTGTATAGTGTATGTGTGTGTGTATCTATGTGTTTTTAAATATAAATATATTTCATAGAAACCGACCACCTTTAAATTGAAATAAAATGATCATTTAAATGATTATTTCTCTTTTTCTAAATATTACATCATAAGAGCTGGTAATAAAGTATATATTATATAATAAATTGAAATATTCAACTAATGTGATAAACAACACAAAAGCTAAATGATTGTGTAACAATGGGTTGGGTTAAAGAACTGTGGTATTTCAATACCCGGACATAATTGCCAAACGTTGCATGAATACCGGTAAATGCTAATAATTAAACAAATCCGTACGGATATAATACGTACATAGAAAGTGACGATTACCTTCACAAATATATAAGCATCATAGTCATATTATACGAATGAGAAAAGATTACATGTGGCAAAGATGCCGTTGTTAACACTGATTGTGGCGTGCAACTAGAATAGATAATATTAAGAAGGACTATGTCAGAGCAAGTTTGAAAATAGTGACAGAGAAGTTGAAGAATAATATGTTAGCATGGTACGGGCATGTTATAAAAAGAAATGAGTTTTGAGTATGAAGGCGAACGGATATATGAGTAATGAAATATCGAAAAAGGTACGTATGGATTGTGTGAAAAATGATATGTGTGTAAAAGGTGTGAATACTGAGATAACATCTGACAGGTGAGAGTGGACTTTTAAACAATACGTTAAGTGATTTTTGAGTGTTTGCTTTTATAAAACTTGTTGAAATAATTTAACAGTAATGTATACCGTTGCTACTGTAGCACCAACCCCATTTAACGCATTTTGACAAATACTTTTTCATGCACAGAGATGGGTCTCCTTACGTCTACACTCCGCAATATTACTATAGATAGTACGTGACTGTCGCTGGTTGCGACAGCCGTAAGGGGGTTAGGTAGCATCTCGTTTGCCTTCCCCGTTATATCACCCACCCCCCGTTGACATCCACCGTACCTCGTCCCCGCCAACGTCTGGTGCCCCATAGAACGGTCGCGCATGAAGTTGTTGGACTACAGAATATTGCTACACGGTGTGAGAGTTAATGGATTTAAAACAATTCAAAGGTCACCATTATTTTTGAATTACACTATGACACTTAGACAAAAGAACAGTGCAGTGTTACAATAAAGTATAATAGTTAATGTATATCGTGTTAGTAACAATATTTTCCACCGGAATAATACTTCATTGACCCAAACTAAAGAATTGTCGAATTTTTTTAAATCTACTGATTCACTCACTACTCACTTTTTACCTTATTTTACAGTAGCTTTTAAAGAAATTATAATTAAATGTTACATGTATACTCCCACAATGAAAGAGAATACAATGTCACCTTATATGTTAAAATCTTTTAACATATCATTTATTTTACAGAAGCATTGGGTAAACATTACACTTCCGCGCAAAAAATGTGCTATATTGACAATAGTTTTTATAGCATAGTTACAAAATGTATGTATATAAACAAAACTAGAGTTTCTGTTGTTTTTCAAAGCTTATTTCTGAAACGGCTAACCTATATTGACAAGAATTGTAATATTAAATAGAGGTTTTTTTGGTGAATATTAATAAAAATACTAGGTTTTGATCGTGGCTTTACTCCCGATAATGGAGATTTGACAACAGTATTCTTTATGGATGAGCGATATTATAGCCTTTGTTGTACCTCTAACTACGTCTATGCAAAATTGTATTATGATCGGTCGAGTTATTAAGGTATGAAAGCGTAACAAAACCACATTCGCATTTGTAATATTAGTTATGATTTTTATTTTGTATCATCTTGTAGGTCTTAGCGGTTGACCACAATGTAGTTAGTTATTAAATGGCATTGTTATGTAAGGTAGTAACACGTTCAACTTAGGAGAACTAGCTTTCAAGTGCAGGTACCACAATACATCTATAAATAGTTTCGCGACAGATTAACAACTTGAGAATGGTAGTTAGTTAGGCGGGCGTTTGAAAAAGCTCTAAGATCTAGACTATGGTCTCATAATAAATATATAAAATAAAAAAGCCTTTTATTTTATGCCATATATTTAGTTTACACACTATAAAAAAGTTAAGAAAATAATTTTGCAAATTTGTAATGAGCACGAACCCCTCATGTGAGGGTGAAGGCCTCCTCCAAACTAATCCAGCTGTTTCTATCTTCCGCTTCCGTTAGCCAGTTTTTCCCTGCGACCTGTTTTATGTCATCTTCCCACCTTGCTTCAGGTCTTCCTCTTTTTCTGGCACCTTTTGGATTTGCCCATGTTGTTACCTGTTTCGTCCATCGCTCGTCGTTCATTCTAGCAACATGTCCTGCCCATTGCCACTTCAGTTTTAATGAATAAGTAAGAGCATCAATCACATTTGTTTGTTTCCTTATTATGTTATGGCGTATTTTTTGAATTATTTTAATGTTAGCAATACTCCTCTCCATACTCCTCTCCATACTCCTCTGACACGATCTTATTTTGTTTTTTACGCGGTGTGTATATTTCCACGTTTGACATGCGTATGTAATGGATGGGAGTATACAAGAATCCCCTTTTGTTAATTTTTATAGACATAGAACTTTTCATAATTTCTTTTAAGTTCCAAAACTTTCTCCATGCACCTGCAATTCTTCTTTCAACTTCTAATTCGTTGTTTTCCTTAGTGAAAGAGATCTGTTTACCTAGATAGATATATATATTAATATATTCTATTGGTTCTTCGTCAAGAATTATGGGATATCTTACTGAATTTGTCATAGCTGTAGTTTTATTTAAATTTGAAGTGACGAGACCATTGACTCTAACTGTATAGCATCTTCTGATAATAAGTGGTCTCATATAGATGTTTTATTTCACTGAAATCTCGTACTCATAGCACGATTCGTACCTACTTCAATCGACATCATTTTCAAACACGCTTAAGTACATTTTTCACTCTTTTATTTAATACTCGTTATACCCGCGACTTCTTTCAAGTGGAACCTATATAAAAACAGTGACTATGAAGTCATCTGAATGTATAAGTCTATTTATTTATCTACTTTTATGTAGTACTTAAGTCGCATCGTCGTTAAAATTACAATAACTTTTGATAGAGTGAACCGTTTTTTAACCGTTTTATCATGAACCCAGTACTTTAGCTATGCATGTCCAAACATGACATGACATGATATGTTATACAGACACACAGACAATTCTAAAAATGATTGAAATGTATTTTATGACTTATTCCTAGACACCTGCAATAATTTTTTTTCCAAAAATCATAGAAGTATCACTTTAGATTTACATTCTTACTATATGGGGTATTCATATTCATGGGGTGTAAAGGGTGTCGAATAACATCTAAGACTTGAGACACTCAAGCCAACCTCACCTGCGCGTGGAGCACCCTGCTGAATAACGAACGAGGCAATGGTGAAAGCGGTGTGGTAGGGTTCTACAGCCTGACTGGGTCGCAATCACCATGTATGTATATGGCGAAAAAGCCCATCATAATGATTCGCTTCTGCGGGTCGCGTTTCGAGATCAGCCTGTACATATCCAGCTTTTCAGAGCCCGACATGACAGCGGCGACCGCCATCGGTGATAGCCATTGTTTTTGGACTGTACTGTGCTTACCATCAGACACAGTGCAGTCATTTTGCCGTGCTACAATAATATATATATATATATACTAGCCGACCCGTGCCCACTTCGTTGGGCGGTAATACGTAAGTATATATATATGTATATGTATAGATTTAATAAACTAAAATCTTGCTACTAAATTCTTATTTTGTTAATAAATATCATCCACCACCTTTATTTGATCACATTTTTTACTCTGCTCAAATTTTAAAACCATAATTGAGTCTCATACCTTCTTTATATCGTATATAAACTACGATAAACAAGAGACAAAACATTCGCAAAAACATGTTTAAACGAGAATATTAATGTATTAAATTTTCTTAATAGCTGCCTACAGATGCGAGGTGGTTTCGTCTCACATATTTGTCCTTTAAAGGTATCACAAGGCAGACGAGTTCGTATCAGAATATTGTTTCAATCACACTCAGAATACAATCTTTTGAAGAATGTTTATACAATCTATTTTATCTTATTTCTTATGTTACCCGAACCGCGCTCCTACAATTTAACTTTGAGATATTAATGCCCGGTTTCTGAGGTACTTTAATTGTAGTTTATCTGTTCAATTGCGTTATCGGTTCGATAACTTGTCAAATTGCGTTTCTGAACACACAAATTCAATAACCTCTTTAAAAATCCGTCTTAAAATAGTTAAATGAAATCATATAAATAAATATATAAAATAATAATAAATAAATAATAATAAAAAAAAACACCCAAAAGTTGCTCACAGATACGATTTTTAACTTACACATTAAATAAAACGATAGCAAACAAAAGGTGCGGACCGAGAGTCTGCAGAAAAGAAGAAGAAAAAAACACATAATCACACGATAAATGTCAGTAAAACTCAACGGGCCATTTGACAGTTTATCTTATGGAAAACTTTGTTGAGTCAATAACTATTGATAGTTTAACCAAGTATCTCAGAAAGCGGGCTTTGGAATACGAAAATTTGATCAATTCTACCATTTTAGTTAATTTGTCTGTTTTAGTCATGGAATATCTTCGAGATGGTTTAACGTATTAGTTAATCAATTTCACTGGTATACCGAAATCTAAAAAAATATCATCAGATACTTAAATGAATTTTTGAGAACATGTATTTAAAAAATTACAAATCCCCAATTAATATAGATGAAATATTAAATTTCCAGATAAGAATAAAATCAATTTCACCAGAACAAAATCACAGGTACCAACTAGTATAACATAATACCGTAATACATAATCATGGCTACCGATATACTACCTAACTCTCCACTTAGATAACCGAATTACTTTAGAAAAACTCGTCATCATCATTATCTTCAGTCTATAAGAGACCCACTGCACGGCCATAGGCCTCTTCCTGAAGGAAAGTATCGGTGTAATCACCACGCCAGCCCATGACGTATAGGTGATTTCAAACTCTGAGAAATCCACAGTTTTAAGTTTTCCTACATACAAGAACATTTCTCAGGTTCTGGTTTCCTGACGATGTTTTCCTGACTGTCAGTCGATTGTGTTATCAATATAAATTAGTAAATGTACACGAATTCCGAAAAATTAATTTATTCTTTAAAAGGAAATTTAGCACTTATCCCGAAATAAACCTATTTCAAAAAATCTTTTTTTATATCTGATAGGAGGCAAACGAACAGGTGGGACACCTGATATTAAGTGATCACCACTGTCTATAGACACTTGCAACACCAGGGGAATCGCAAGTGCTTTGCTAGCCTGTGTTTGGAGATGGGGAGAGGGAGGGGAAGAGGAAGTAGGTGTACAAGCACTGTTACTTCACGTCGGTGTTTCTCTGAGAAGGAGGTACTACCCCGGGCGAGCTGACCCATTCATGCTGAAACATGTAATAGCTTCAGCGTGGCTCTACCACCTGCAAAGATACGCGAAACTGAAAGATACACGACTATATCTATCAAAACTAAGGTCCTATGATGCTTTAATGCCACTGACATTTAATTAGAGGCTTGCTAAAGGCTAAAGCAAACCAAGCGAATCTCGACAACGCCCACCATGCAATATACTGTGTAATGCGAAACGCACTTATATAATAATAACTATTAGACAGTTTTCATAATTTCGATTGAATCGCACGATTTCCACGTGTTGTAATGTCGTCTGAGGTGCGGTGGGATTGCGGTTGATTTCGTGACCTAGAGGACTATTTTGACCACAGCTTAGTAAATCTAGAATTAAATTTTCATCGTTAAACATTTTCGGGTAATAATAATAGTGCAAAGATTTATTGTAAATATATATATGGTTAACTTAGCATTCGGAATAAAGAAATAATATTGTCATAAAATAAATTAATTTGTTATTTTTTTTATTTTTCAAAATTATACGTTCATATTTACATTTTTTTTGTTTTTTTTTTTTTTCAAATAATAAAAGCTTTATTAAATTTAGATCCTAATAAATCGAATGATTTATTAACAATAAAATACTACCACCGATTTCGAAAACATTACAGTCATCGAAAAAAATCAATACGAAATTCGATTTGGTTTATATTAATTTATATTAAACAATACAAGTATATTTTATTCACAGTTTTTTTATATTATTAACCGACTTCAAAAAGTGAGAGGTTTTCAACTCGGAAGGATTTTTTTTCCTACTTCGTGGTTTATAAACCGATTCAGAAATATATTTTCGGAAATGCGCTCCAATTTTAATTTATTTAGCTTTGGACCTTGTAATTCACAGATCTCCTTAAAATCGAATATGAAATGTACTGTGATTGAAACATTGGTTGGTTAATGACAATTTGAACCTAGACAGGTTTTTACCTGATTATGTTTAAAGACGTTTCAGTACATTCTTGTGGATTAGATTTTTTTAAATCGGTTTTATTGTTTATTATTTTTTGAAATAAGAACATTGCCAAATGACAAAGTATTTTATATTATACGGTTATGCAATTATTATTAAAAATACATTCCATCATAAAATGTTTCTTTAGTTTATCTGGTTTATCTACATCAGGTGCCTATTTTGGTAAGAATAAGTGGGTGAAATACATTTCTTGGCTTAAACCGTTGCATATACTTTAATGCAAGTCATCGCGTGGGAACGTGGCGAACAATGGCCTTAGGTGGTAAATATAAAAAAATCTAAGACATTAAAGTAAAGTTCAAACACTAATACCACATCATTTAGATCCGCTTGCAATATAATTTAACAAATATACTACATTGTGACTCAGACGTAGTGCTTAGAACTTAAAAGAAATGTGTTGCTAATATTTAGAACACGACAATTTTACTTTACGACGTAACATTAGCTAATAGCCTGAATATTTTATGTTACTTCATAGACCTACGTCTAAATACTGTTCCATTTCAAGTAGTAAATTGTGTTTACAGGAATCCGACGACCCAATAACCACTTTGTTTTTGAACAATACGACCAAGACGATGGACGAAAACAAGATAATATTTAGACAATGAGCAGATAAGAGGATAATTAATTGTTCGGGTTACCTTGGGAAATAAATTAATGTTGGTCCGGTAGCTACATGTCAACTAAAGACAACGATTAAAAGAAGCGCGAGCTATCTCAACTGTGGCGCCATCTCTTAACGATAAACAAACATTAGTGGATGAACAAATATAATGCGAAAGTCATTATTGTCGCGAAGAAATAGAAATGTGTCTAAAATGTTACATGGGTCAAAATGCGTTCTCATAATATATCGACAGAACTATTCAGCAATAATCTTTAATAACTAGTCAAGGAGACTGAAAATCATACCATGCATTAACAAAAGTAATTGATAAAAAGAAAGCGCGATCTACCTCGACTGTGTCGCCATCTCTTAATGATAAACATAAACATTAGTGGATGACTAAAGTTATATGAAAGCCACTTTTGTCGAGAACAAATGTAAATGTGTCTAAAATGTTAAACGTGTCAAAATGCGTTGACACAATAATCCGATAGAGCTATCCGGTAATAATATTTTAAATAAAGATGATGACCAACCAACGAGGTGCTAAAAGATACTGAGCTTGCTTTTACAACACTGATAAAAATATTATCAACTATAAACACAAAGCTTTCTTTACTTCACTATAATTGGACATAAATTACCTTAAAATTCTTTGAGATAATTAACGATACAGTGGCCGTGTCAAGTTTCTTTTTAACTTGGTATTATAACATTTATGCATTTTTATATCTTAAACATAGCGTGCACCTGGTTCTTACAAGCTTTTATTTAGCTTGCAATATTTATTAGTTTGTTTCGGTCATATCTTGGAAGCTAAATAACCAGTTCCTTTAGACTTACGACTATGCAGTTTTTTTTTTATTTTTTATATATTATAGGAGGCAAACGAACAGGTGGGTCAATTGATGCTATGTGATCACCACCGTCCACAGACACTTGCAGGGGAGTCGCGAGTGCGTTGCCAGCCTGTGTTTCTGGGAGGAAGGGGGGGAAGAGGAGGAGGGAGAAGAGAGGGGGAGAAGGGAGATGGGCACCCGGCGCAGTTTTGCATATTAGAAAGCTATGCTAAGCTAGTAAGCAAAAGCTAGTCTAATATAATATCCTGTTATAATAATGATAAAAAAACATGAACAACTTAATATTTACCTAACATGTTCTGAGTTTTATCAAAATTGATCATGTTAATTAGGCAAACCTTATCAATTCTTGAATAGAAGGTTCCAGCCATTTAGTGGACGGCCTCAACAACACGATCTACAATGTCACCGAGAGCGAACGAGGAGGCAAACCGACTAAGAACGTGTACTATTATGACCTTTCTATAAAAATATTTATAGTGAAAATGGATAATAGTGTCTTTTTTATAATTTACTAGCTGATGGGGCCACGCGTTGCTGTGGATCAGTTATTACATATTCAATTAAAATTATGATAAGCTATTTTAAAAATTAAAACGTAGCACCATTATGAGACATCTATAACAGTCGGTTTATAGCATCTAGTTAACGGATTTCATTCTTGCAGATGTTTTTTGTTTCGAATAATGAATTATGTTTATGGGTGTTTATATTAGCTGTTTAGTGACCATAATACAAGGTATACTTACTTTAGAAGGAAATATGTATGTAAAATTATACATACTAGTGGGCGTCCAGTGGTCGACATTCGACCATAGTTCATTGACTTTTTAAAGTTTGAACTTTATTAGGGTTCTTTTGTCAACTTACTTCTATAATCAAAGGTTTTTATCATGGTTACTCAGTTATTATAATAATAGTTGTATGTTATAACATCATTGTTGAATGTAGAATGAAAAAGGATAATTGGAACGTAAGAGTAAAATAATACGTACAGTCGAGCATAGCAACTTCCTTCACAACCTTTTTTGAAGTTCTTTATTGAGAGATGTCAAAATGTCGTTTTTATTTACATGTGTGTATATGTTGTGTAAAATTGAAGCAGTAGCGTGAGTAATGCATATTTTAATTAATTGAATGTACTTCTAATGCATTTTATATAAAATAAACAGCTTTCTGCACTTCTCCTCCATATAAACTTTAACTATGCCAAATTTTACGTTCATCCGTTCGCCCAATTCCGTTAACGGAACATCAGATAAGACTGTAGTTGAACAGTAAAATCTATAGAGAATATTTTAAACAATCCGTACCTTATCCGTATATATTTAAAAACTAAATGGTAGGTGGTAGAGTCACGCTGATGCTATACTGGTTTCAGCATAAATGGGTCGGCTCGCCCAGAGTAGTACCATCCGACCCACAGAAAATCGGCATGACGTAAAAGTTCTTGCATTGTTGCAATTCGTTCGGTCAGTGAGAACGCCGGAGGCTCACCTCCCTTTCCTTCTCCCTTCCTCCCCCTTCCCTTCCCTTCAAACACATGCTGGCAACGCACTTGCGACTCCTTTGGTGTTGCAAGTGTCTATAGACGGTGGTGATCATTTAACATCAGGTGACTCATCTGTTCGTTTGCCTTCCATGATATAAAAAAATGTTTAATGATAATTAAAATAAGATTACGATTGAAAGAAACTTCTATGTGTATCTCTCTAAGAAATGTAAATCCGTACCTGACAAACTTTTTTTTAAAGTGAAATTTCTTATGGCACACCAGGGAAAAATTTTCATTACGCGTTCAACTTAAGGTAGGTATGATTTTTTGTGTACGTGTAAGTTTGTATAAGTGTCTGTCTGGATCTAATAGTATACAAAAATGACTAAATGTATAGGTAAATTTTTATACTACGTGACTTCGTATGGTATAAGGTTAATGAACATTGTAATATATATATAAACTAAAGAAGTTTGACTTCCTCCACATTTACACACTAAGATATTTTTTTTAAAATAGAGAATCATTTTCATCCTAAAATCTGAACCAGATTGTTTTGAATAACCGAGTTTTAGCATAAAGCCTTTTTATCATGCACATTTTGAATAACGAACCATAACCTTTAAAATATATTTTATGGACACCCTGTAGCGGATTAAAAATGTTGTAAATGTAATAACAATAACAATATTAACGAAACCACAGATCAGACGTGTTGAATCATGACGAAAGATTGTTAAGCGCCTGCGCGATAATAGCAGAAACTCGGTCACCATTTGCACATATATTTCGTTTAGTTTTCGATAAGCGTGTTAAAATGTTTTCAACAAATCTATAAACACTTCGAGAATGTCAGAATTTAAAACATAATGCGTGTGAAAATATGTGAAACGGGGTACCCACAGAAATGTATGAAGAAAAATATTCCAAAAACGTACCAAATAAGGCTGTACATTCTTATCAGTCACGTTTATTGGAACTAATTCATTAGAATAATATGTTCGATTCTGTTGAAATAAGTCCAACTAATGTAATACATAAGATTAATTAATTATGTTTTGGTTTAGGTAAATCGTTATTTACTTTTAATTGTATAGTTCATAAGAGAAAAAAAAGTTCCATAAAGTAAAAGTTAATACGTATATCATGATACACATAATAATTAATGAAATTGTTTATCAAACTAAAATAATATATTATTAGTAATAAGATAATTTGCAGTAAATATTGTGTCTTTGTAGTGTATATATTAAAATATATAGATAATATATATTTAGTTACAAACGAAAAGTATACTCACATAATGACGCGTTGAAGTCTTTTGTATCAAGATTTTGTAAAGAGATATAGAGACGAAAATTATAAGCCTAAGCCTTAGTCCGGTGAAGCTGTGAAGACCCACCCTGCCAGGTCAATAGCGTAGTCAGTTCGAGAAAAAAAAATTATAAGCCTAAGCTATTACTTTCGTTTGTTAATTGTTTAGTATGAAAAGGAAAACGTGTTTTATTAAGATTTAATGCCTGGAGGTCGATAAATATTAGCTTAATAAACTTGAATGGATCGCTTTTCTATTTCTATTCTATTCTAATGCGGATATTAAATGTTTCATTTAATTTTTAATACCTAAAATATATTTATAGTAATGATTACTAATAGTTGAATAGTCAATTAGATGATTTTATGTGACTCTATAACATTAAGTCAACGAGTATAATTCACAGTTTGAATAAAAAATAGATTAAAGTGATAATCTAATCGAATATTAATAATAAATAATTATTAGTTTTAAGTAAATGGTGATATATTGTTTTCAAAACGTTATTTGTGAACGTTAACTTTATCAAGTCCTTAAAGAACGCGGAACTATATATTCTTAATTATAAACTTATGAGGATATTTTTCATATGTTTTCCTCGTACAGCCGGTTACTGCCGGTCAGTCAATACATGTTAAATCAATATCATAAAACATCATAATGTTTAAAAATCTGTAACAGTCAGTCAAACTAAACAGTTAAAATAATTTATATTTGTTGTTTTTTCTCTTGTCGAGCCGTCTTGAAAAGAATGACCTATCAGTAGGGTAGAGACTAATTGTTCATTTTCTACTAGGCGTACCCAAGTATTGTAACTCTCGGAGGCTCATTTTAGGCACAGTGTTATGTCTGTGATACCATACAAGGCAAGCCTATCTCATTGAACAGTCCGTGTATTTCGATGAAGTTATAAAAAATACTTAATAAACTTTTACCTTTTTTTTTTAATTTGTTTATAGGGGCTTTTATTCCACTGAACATATCAGCCCCATTGTTCCCCAATCTTTTTAGCTCTATCATGACAGTCGCTGATGAGGTATCATAACCAGGTCATACAGCATCTTAGCTTCATCCGAACAGGGTTCAGCCAAGATGCTGTGACAAATACCTATGTCCTGGCAACTACTTTTTATACTACTCATCAACGACTCTCTTTCAATGTTGTTCTTGGCACACTCCATCATCATGTGCTTACCTGTCTTTGATTTCATGCGGCTCAACATAATACATCGCTTGAAACAAAGCCTTTCTACTTATCTTGATTTCAAATACTAACAAATATAAACTTTTTATATAACTTTTATGTATACAAACTATTAATCGAGGGTAGACATTTGCGTATTACAATTTCTTCAGGAAAATCTTGAGCAAATTAACTATCCCCATTCGTGGCTTTCAGAAAACATTCTAGAGAACTTAACTGTTTACGTAACAACATTTGTTTGTCAACCTGTATATTCAAACAAAAAACCTTTAAGATCGTATATATTATTTTATTTATTTAGGTTTTCCATCAGAACGGTGGTAAGAAAAGCGTGCGATCTCATGACGAAAAGTTTATAGATGCTTGCAGCACTTACAATATAACAAGCACATTTCCAACTCATAAAAAACGTGTTCACTCTCTCTTTGAAGAACCCTATACTGTAGTCTTCTGGGTAAACTCCAGCAGCAAGCATTTCACATCCAAAACATTGGAAGCAGTGGAAGGTTTTAAATCTGAAACCGGACTGTCCAAGACCATTTATATTCCAAGGTCAGCCAGCTATGTGAGCTGGGAACAATTATTCTGAATGCATTTCATTATGCAAACGGTAGAGTAGTATTTACTCTACTTGCCGTACCGTACTTACCTTAATATTCAATTCCGCTTAAGATTTTGCGTCCATTGTTATAGTAATAAAAATAGTCAACACGTAAGTGACAACCGGTCAAAGGCATTCGTGATATTGTGTGTTTGTATTGTACGCGAAGAGCCGGAATTCATAGGAGGAGAATGTGCGCAGGCGCAGCCAAGGACGCGTTATAGTACCAACACATAGAACAACAAAAAACAGATGTGTTATTTTTCGACTCTAAGTTTCATATTTTTTTATATCTATACATTCAATCCATCAATCCATAACACAGACGTGTTCAATAGGTCATATCTATTTCTACTTCAAACAGTTACAAAATGTTTAATGGAATAGTTTTATTTTTTTAACACTAAATTCCTTTGTGAAGATACTAAAACTGAGCTTTTAATCTATCTAGTTATTGGGCAAAATGTGATATACAGAGAACAAACATATATATTTTAGTATTGGTATTTACAGTATGAAATGTTGGAAGTCTATATCTAGTCGTGCGTGAGAGATGAGAGCTGCAGACGAGGGTGATGCTCTATGGTTTTAAATTGTACATAAGTATAGATGACGATTTCGAATAAACTTGAAGTTGTTTGTAAATAGCTACAGACCCCAGTCGTCAGTTAATAGATAGACTGTTGCGTATATATTTATCTATTCATAAAAGATTGTCATTGTTTTTTTTATTATAAAGCTTAGTTTTCTACGTATAATAAAAAGGCTTAACATACAAGAAAAAAGGTATTAAAGACTTAATCAGTAAAAGATGACACATCTGTATCCATCATAGAATTACTTAATCTATGACAAGGAGACTCATTTATATATTTATATCAATAGTTACAGTGTGGTATGAATATAAATTTTATCATGTTATTTTATATTTAAATTACAAGTGACCGCGACGATGATCACTTTGACATTTAGACTGAGAGATTCGCTTATAGAAATAATATTGTGTTACTATGCAGAATAGAGTTTGGTAATAGACCAGTCTGTAGACTTTGATTATCGTTTACTTTTGCTAACCTGAAGTTACACTACGGAGCCTCCAAAAATAACTAACTATATATGTTTGTATAAATATGTATCATGAAAAGATAAACCAGGACGAGATTCTTTACCCAACTGGTGGTAGCTTTAACGTTCACAAGCGGCTTCTCAGGGCCTAAATTGAAAAAAGTATTTTTGATTTTTTGTTCATGTTACATGACCTTTGATAAACGCACTTTACTACTAACATTCTACTAACATTCAACATTAGATATTAACGAACACTAAATATTACCCGCAAAGTAGCTCGCGTGAATGTAGATCTGACCTATCCCTCGGGAAAATATCTTTATCTGGATGAAGGGAATTTATATTCTTTTCTATACTCTTTTTCTTTTACATGGGCATACACCTGACAACATGTATGTGTAAGTTTTTCATAATCGAATGAGTAATTAAGTCGTGAAAGCGTAAAAAACAGACAGTTTGCATTTATAAAATTAGTTATGACCGTAAGATATTAAGTAAGGAGAATGTACCCATTAAAAAATTCTCCACTAGCATGATATTTATTTATCTTGATCGGAAAGGTCGGACTCGATGCAGGAAGCCTTTAGTCATTACTTGATAAACTAGTCGGCTTAACGATGTATATTGATATCTCAATATGGGAAATAAATACAACTGACAACAGTTCATATTTTTTTCATATCTAAATTTATATAATACTACCTGACCCAGCCACGTGATTCTGTGGCTCAGTTATTTAGAAATATAACTGTAAATAATAATACCCAATACATGAAAACAGAATAAAAAATTTTATAGAAAAAGTGAGAGTCGTAGTAAATAGATTAACAGAACGCGTGCAAAATAAAATAAATTAGAGTTGGAAAAAAAATTCAAAATCAAAACGTAACCCCATCTATCCATAACAGTTGGTCCTACAGTTTCTGTCATCAAACTAATTTAAAGCGCCATCTGTTGGTGACTAACGAAACCTACAATTAATAGCAATAATCAACATTGACGATCATTTCATTTGTAATAAAAAAATATTGAGGCTATAATACATCGAAACATAAATTATAACAGGTCACTAGAAGGTTGACATACCTGATTGGGTTTTCACCACAAAAGGTTTTTATGCTATACACGTCACTAAACACTAGATGGCGCTATAGTGAATCAACTATTATGCCTTTAATGTTATGTACATTAAAATTACAGACCTGGATAATACTACAAATAGTAAGAAAGGCATGTGGAACCAAGGGCGCAATTAGTCAATCAATGACTACTTCTTACTCATACCCGCGCATACATTATTATCCAATACTTACCACAGCTACTTACTTATCAAATTCTAAAGCAACGGTGCAAGAGATCAAGATCTATTCAAGCCCAAGGAATACGCATTATAACTCTAATAAACTCTATTTCAGAAGATTACACAGTCCAACCTTATTATTACGTATAGTACATTTGTAAGAAAATATTTAACCAGTTTTACAAGACGCGATATATATATGTAAAAGACAGTCACCAAGCCTGCATTTCTGCAATAAATATCAATGACATTGTATTTAAAGTATTAATAAAATTATTCAGGCAATACTTTCAAGGGTAAACGGAAAAATAAAATAGTATTTACTTCTACTTCTTTCTTACGCTTTTCTTTCAATTACACTTTTGTTTTCTTTTTTTTTCTTCACGTTTCTTTCATTTTTTCTTTGCCTTTCTTTCTTTTTAATTCTTTCGTTTTTTTGTGTTTTCTTTTCTTTTGTTGTAACTTATAAATTTATGTAAATATTTTCTGTCAATATTAGTTTCAAGACATTCAATTGATGCTTGAAATACCCCGTGCATAACCAAATAGTGAAATCTGAATTAAATCGAGTGAAATTCCAAACAGAATACGAGATCTTAATAAACAGATTATGTTCAAAACCTGTCGGTTACAAAACACTCTCGGATGGTTCGGCTTTCGGTAAAAGTTATCGAATTTTATGCCATTGTAGTACTGCGATAATATTCTTAATGACTTATTACGAAATCAATTAATTATAATAATTAGGCTTAATAATTAGCATAAGGTATTTTTATATTGTTAATCTATTCTAGGACTCTGTTTTTACATTATGTGATTACATTCTTATGTCAATTGTTTCTATTTCTAGATTTAAAAAAAAATGGATTTCGGTGTAGCAGTTTTCCATTTTTCTATAAATTAAATCGATGATTAAAAAAATAAGACTTACCATTTTGAATATACAATATAATCTCCTACTGAAATCGGAATTCCCCATTCTAGGGGAAGTATAATTCACAAAGAATGTCTTGAAAGTTGTCCAGTTCGTTCTCGTAAACACAATATTATCTGTTCACATAATTCACAGCACATGCGTAAAGTATTCAACGCACATTATCATATATATAAAAATGGACACTTATGACGAAACGCGTTATATAATAAAATTAAATTTTAAAAACGATTCGCGTTCGAAATTCAAATATTCCTCGTTTTAGGCGGGAAACGACAACTCGCGCGGACTGCGCGCCACAGACTGCCAAGATGGCGGACGTTTTTTTGACTGTTCACACGAGTCGATTCACTTTCTACGACCTTACGTTGTATGCGACTCGTAATTAAGCATAAAGATTTACGTAACGCAGCGATGTAACCCGTGTCAAATATGATTTCCGCGAATTTCTGTGCAATTTTTTGGGGACACCCGAATACATTCTTATACGCCTATTTATTTATATAATTAAATATCAGGTATTTATAAATTCGATTTGCGTGAGTTACCGACGGGAAGTGTTTCCTATTGATTTCATTTTAATTGGTAACATTATTTATAGTTAATTCTCCGACTTAATTCTGTTCCTTCAAAGGGTATTTTTTTTAATTAACTCTGTAAATTTCCGGCATATAACCTTATAGTAATTAGGTAAAGTAGTCCACTTTAATAACAACGGTGATATTGAGAATTAATCAATCTTGTATACTAGGATAGCGATATCATAACCTAGCCAGAATCAAAATATTAACTCTTCCAAACAAATCTATACATTTTTTTATATTACAGGAGGCAAACGAACCGGCGTGTCACCTTATGGTAAGTGATCACCGCCGTCCATAGACACTAGCAACACCAGGGGAATCTCAAGTGCGTTGCCAGCCTATGTTTGGGGGGTGAAGGAGACGGGAAGGAGAGGTAGGCCTCCGGCGCTCTCACTGACCGAACGAAATGCAAGCACTATTAATTACTTCACGTGAGTGTTTCTGTGTGTCGGGTGGTAGTACCCCGGGCGAGCCGACCTTTTCATGCTGAAACCAGTAATAGCTTCAGCGTGACTCTACCACCTATAAAATATGTGACATGCATGTCACCATATAATTATTGCATATTTTTGAAACAATCATCGCTTAGTGGTAGCGTATTCGGAAATCATACCTATCGATATAGGTTTAAATCCTACAATTCAACTTTGAGAACGAATCCATAGCGTGGCAGTAAACCTTTTTGTAATATCAGTCTTCCAATTTTGCTAATCACTCTTAAGCTGAAAATCGGTCGCTAAAATTTTTATGTTCCAGCTAATATACTTGGGAATCGGTTGTCACTAGTCCACAACATCACTTAACGCTAACTTATGAACAAATAAATAATTGTAAAATAGTATATTATTACATACTTTGTATGTTTTATACTAATAAAACAAAGTCTTCTACCGTGTCTGTCTGTCTGTCTGTTCGCGATAAGCTCAAAAACTACTGAACGGATCTTCCTGCGGTTTTCACAAGTGCATAAAGTTATTCATGATGAACATTTTTTATATAATTTGTCAATGATTGTTTTATAATCAGGGCGGAACAACGTCTGCCGAGCCCACTAGTAATAAATAAAGTGTACTTTATTTAGGCACCAAAATTGATATGATACAACACAGTTTATAGTAATTGCATACGCTGATAGAGGCAAAAAGTATTACAGTATCCAGCTTTTGGTATGGAACGTCGGAAAGAAGAGTGAGACATTCGGCTAAGACCGGATTCATTCGGTTCTGTGAAACGTTTTCTATTGCCCAGAGCAATGACTGCAATAGACAGAGATAACGCTATACGAAGCCGAATTTAACCAACTATCTCGGCTCTTCATATATCGCTTCCTTCTTTTGAAGAATCTTAGTATTGCTATAGTAAACTTAGCGAAATTATAAAATTAAACAAACTGGTTTCATCAATGTGATATTTAAGCTAATGCGGTCATTTTGAAAGTGTTATCTAATTCCGCAGTTTCGTGAAATGTAATACGTATCTTCGTAGATTATGTATTGTATGTATATAGGCAGTACTAGTATTTGAAATTGTCGTGTAAGTTCGTCCGTGTATTTGAAATTTCATCCATGTGCCTGTATTTATTAATTCATATCATATTTATATATCATAGGTGGCAAACCAACAGGTGGGTCACCAGATGTTATGTGATCACCACCGTCCATGGACACTTGCAACACCAGAAGAGTCGCAAGCGCGTTGCCAGCCTGTATTTGGGAGAAGGAGGAGTGGGGAAGTGAGGAGGGGGAAGGGAGTTGGGTATCCGGCGCTCTCACTGACCGAACTAACCGCAACAATGCAAGCACTGTTACTTCACGTCGGTTTTCTGTGAGAGGGTAGTACTTCCCCGGGCGAGTACCCATTTATGCTGAAACCAGTAGTAGGTTCAGCATGGTTCTACCACCTACAAAGGTTTCGTCTGAAAATCAACGCTGCAACGCTTGCACTTGCAAGCCTACAGTTTATACTGAGACAAAGAGACCTTTTCCACTCATGCACCACTCACTTATCCTAAGTAGTTAAAATATTTTATGTATATATTTGTAAATATGTGTCGTATGTGCTGAATAAATGTATCTTTCTTCCTTTCTTCTTTCTACTATTTAATATTTTTAAATAATAATGAAGTTATAATGTTTGCATCGTGGCCAGTGTTAATTACATTTAATTTTTTAAATGTACTTACGAACGTGCGGTGATTAGAGGCGCGGCTAGTCACCAAGTAGTACGACAGCATTCTACAATGTACTTATATTTTTTGTCACCTCCAGTCACTCACGTATGATCTAGGACACTCTGAAGGCTAACATTGACTTACCGAAGGGTGTTTAAAAGTATGTATGTGCCGCTAGCAACATGAATTATGTAATTAAATATTTAATTAATTATTACATAGAAATATATTTAGTTGTATAATAATACTGCATGGCCAATCCAGTTAGGTAACCTTTAATCTGAACTAGTTTGTTACAGTGGGTTTGATAAGTTAAATTAATATTCAATGGTCAATTTTCAAGACCTCAAAGCAAAGTATTAAGTTACAGGACTATAGATTTCATAAATGAATAAAATACGGTATAGCTATTTTCCGGTATTTATAGTAGTCCGGTGAAGCTGTTAAGACCTTGCTTGGTCAATAGCGTAGTAGTTTAATGGTGGTAGAGTCACGCTAAAACTATTACTGGCTTCAGCATGAATGGGTCGGCTCGTCCGGGGTAGTACCACCCTCTCGCAGATAACCGACGTGAAGTAACAGTGCTTGCATTGTTGCGTTTCGTTCGGTTAGTGAGAGCGCCGGAGACCCACCTCACCTCCCCTCTCCTCTCCCTCCCCTAACCCTTCCCCCCAAAGGGTAGCAACGTACTTACAACTCCTTGGTTTGTTACCTATGACATAAAAAAAAATAGTTCGAAAAAAAAAAAACTATTTTGGAAAAAAAAAACTTTGAAACACATGAATTGTCAAGCAAAAAGTTAAATAAAGAGCTACATTCATGAGTAGTTGACCACAGACAAATATACTGATAAATCTATACTAATATATAAAACTGAAGAGTTTGTTTGTTTGTTTGTTTGTTTGTTTGGTTGAACGCTATGATCTCAGGAACTACCAGTCTGATTTGAGAAAGTCTTTCGGTTTTAGATAGTTCATTTATCGAGGAAGGCTATAGGCTATATATCATCACGCTAAGATCAATAGAAGCAGAGCACCAATGAAGAATGTTTCAAAATCGGGCACTTTTTTTGCTTTTGAGCGATTACGTTATTATTATATACGTTGCCATGGTAACGTAGTAAGTAGTAGTAATAATATTCGTCCAATAGGACAGGCGAAGGAATTAATCCATACAGCCAATTCTGAAGTTATGTAGTAAGTATCAAAGCTAACATTTTCAAAGTTTATTTTGTTTTCGTATTCAAAATTTTATACTACTTTTATTTCCAATTTTTTATTTGTTCTATATTACGTATTATAAAAATAAAGTTTGTGTATGTACAATTAAAATAACAACTTTTTGATGAATGGCTAAGGCTACAAATGAACAAAAAAAAATTTCTTTATACTTTGTCTATATTTTTATATTAGTATATTTCTCTGTTTGTTTGTTTGTTGCGGGTAATCTCCAAAACGACTGGACCTATTTTAACGGGAATTTTACTTTTTAGTGCCAGAAACCGACAACAGTATACTTTATTTCCGTTCATATCAAATAATATAATCTTCAATATTGAATGGGGTTACACATGTTTTGGGACTTACAAAGTAAAAACGTTATGAATGAGAAAACGAATACTACAAATGAAAGTAGATAGCGGTTTGATGAAAGAATAATATTAAATATATTGGTATGTTCTTTAAACGTAGAAAAATAAAATAAAATCAAATTCCGAAGTATGAATATAAATTGAAAATGCGGCAAACGTTCCCTGGACGCGCTTGAGCAGCAACGCGTTCGTGTTAGGTGTCTGCCGCAGTTTTTATTCATAGTTTTCTTTTTGTCATTTTGCAATATGGCTATTCTATACGTAGAATAAGAATGTAAATTTAACGTGCCTGTAATTTTTAGATTTTTGTGAAGAAAAAAATGTTGCTGGTGTCTTGGACTAAGTAGTAAAATACATTTCAATCATTTTTAGGCATGTCTGTCTGTCTGTTTGTTTAAACACGCATCACTGCTAAAGTACTGCGTACACGACATAACCTCATGCATCCTCGAGTAACATTTTAGTCTTGGTTTCACAAATCGGTTCACTATATCAAAAGTATTGTAATTTTAATCATGACACGACTTCAGTACGAGATAAAAGTGCATAAGTAAATCGACTTAATCGGTGTTATTACAAAAAAGTTAAGTACGTATGAACCCTGGCTTTAAAAAGGTCTCATAGTAAATGCACCGCGGTAGCTGAATGTTCGCCATCTTGCTCTTTTGTTACGCTTGCTCACTTTGGTTGCGTTAGGTTAGACTTGCGAAAAAGGATAACGCGAACTTGCCTCGGGCGAGTGAGGTGCATTTATTAGGAAACTTTTTTAAACCAAGTATTTAACATGTATTTAACTTTTTGTAATAACATGGAATACGTTCAAAAGATTTTATTAGTCATTCTGTTTTGACATTAGGTCTCACGCGGACGGAGTCGCGGGCATAGCTAATCCTTACATATAGATATAACGCTGAATCAATCCGTTTTCACGTATGTGATAAAAAAAGCCGCGGGTAACAGCTAGTATAAAATATAATGATACTTGAAATGTACTAATAGTGTGAAAGTATCAAATCTAAAAGTCTACTATAACTATACAATTATAGTTGTCGAGAAAAAAAAATATAGGAAAATTTAAAATCTTTTTTTTTTTCTTAAGATTGAGTAGACCGCTGTCAAAAAGTAATGTTTAGGAGCTTACAGTGGATTATAAGAAAATAAATGAACATGAAAAAACAGCTCTAGAACTTTATCTATACTAATATTATAAAGAGTTAAAATTTGTGACGTTGTAGGGAGTAATCTCAGGAACTACTGGTCCGAAAAATGAAAAATTCTTTCAGTGTTATATAGCTCATTATAGGAAGGTTATAGGCTATATACCATTACGCTAAACCCAATAGGAGCGGAGCACCAATGAAGAATGTTTCAAAATTGGGGTTTTTCTCTTGAGAGCTTCCACTACGTGTTAACGTAAGCGCAAAGTATACTATTCCACGCGAATGAAGTCTCGGGCAGAGGCTACAAGTTATATAAAGAAAAGTAATATTTTTTATGAAGGTATAATGGTGTTAAGTTATTTCTTCTTAAACATAATATATTTTTAGATTAATTAGTGCAGATAATGCTGAGAAATAAAATGATTTCAATTTTGAGGTATTATTTTAATTCTCGTCAACCAATGCAGTTAGAGATTCAAGACGTACAGAATGTTAATATTTTATTACAACCTACATGTCATCCTAATACCATTTAGAAATCTTTCCAAGACCAAGTCCACATGGTTATAGCACTAAAATCTTTATAATGATAAATTATATATCTACAATAATAAATAATGTAATAAAACATAATGTGCTTGTTTATTACTTTCGTTTAAGATTCCTATATAAATTCTCTTATAAGTGCTACATACTGGAATTTGGTTTAAGTTATTTGGTTATAAATATACAGTGTAGATATACGATATGGTTTTTTATATTTAATAAAAAAAATCCAAAAAAAAATAAACCGCCTTCGATGTGAAACACAAATAAGGCACTAAAAAGAGTAAAATAACTGAAGCATTCAATTAACCAAATTAAATAAAAAATATTTATATTCGCGCCACCGAATAATATATTTGAAGTCGATGCCAACCTAAATTCATATCATCTACATACAAAGTTTTGGTCCACTCTCGTGTCCCATGATGTATATCTGTATAGTATATATACATATTTTATTACCTGCAACAAATTTGAAATTTAGGTTCCTCCTCCTTTTTCGAAGTCGGTTAATAGGAATGTGCGATAGATATCCACAATGGCGCACAAAAGGCTTGATATTAACTAAGTATAATAAGTGAAGTGAGGTATGAACATACTCTACTAGAGAATGGTCAGTTATCAACATAATATGGTTAAAGTCTCTTAATAATTAAATAAATTGAATAAACAACTTTATTTAATTGGGACTTGTGAATGTAAATTTATAATTATTGTTCGAAACAATGCGTTCACAAATAGGTTATTTATCTGTATTTATTTACTCCTATTCTATCTTTTCCTATTCTAACAATTTTGGCTCCCTTTTTTATTTCATAGGAGGCAAACGAACAGGCGGGTCACCTGATTAAGTGATCACCGCC
Organism: Antheraea pernyi; assembly: GCA_015888305.1. Lineage (NCBI taxonomy): Eukaryota > Metazoa > Arthropoda > Insecta > Lepidoptera > Saturniidae > Antheraea > Antheraea pernyi. The sequence continues at coordinate 44,321 of MU159898.1, read as the reverse complement.
GCCCATGAACACTAGCAACACCAGGGAAGTCGCAAGTGCGTTGCCAGCCTGTGTTTGGAGGGAGGGTGATAGGATAGCGAGTGGGGGGAGAGGAAGGGGAGAGAGGAGAGTTGGGCTTCCGGCGCTCTCACTGACCAAACGAAACGCAACAATGCAAGCACCCTTACTTCACGTGGGTTTTCTATGAGAAGGTGGTACTACCCCGGACGTGCTGACCCATTCATGCTGAAACCAGTAATAGTTTTAGCGTGGCTCTACCACCCTACCATCCTTCTTTGAAATGTGGAACTTATGTTACTGCATTATCATCTTAGTTTATTCTATTATATTTAAACTTTCCGCACATGAATCCAGAACTCCTTACCTCTACGCCCCATTGTTGGTAGAACATGCTTTAGGGCATTAATAAATGTACGTCAGAAATGCACAATAACGAACCATTCGATTGCTCGTTCATTCGTTCATTTAAAATAAATTTTTTCTGTGTTCGTAGAATACCAGTCTCATAGTCAGAATCACGTTAGACTCCTAGGCTCTTTACAAACAGAACCTATGTTTGCACTCGAAACATGTTATGTTATCAAAAATGAAACATCTATTATTATGTAATAATCGATTTAATGCTGGTTTTAATACCACTAACTATATTTCCTGCAACTTTCTGGGAATTTTATTTTTATGACACGCTAGGAAACATTTTTGTTACGCGTTAAATGTATGGTATGGTTGTGTGTATGCGTAAGTATATATGTGTCTGTGGGTCGAGTAGTATACCAAAATGAGTAAATGCATAGTTAAGTATGTATACTATGGGACTTCGTATGGTATATAGTTTAGGAGCATTCACACAAGCCAAAAAAGTTTCACTTTCCCGCCCGTACACACTGATGATACACGTAATGATTTTTACATATTTTCGGTAAATTCAAAGTGAAATGTAGCTTATATATATACATCTAGTTATTTTTAGATTACATTTTATTATGATTTTTCAAAGATTTAGTTATGACAAGTAATAAACAGACAAATTATTAATACATTTTTTTTATATTAATTCGTTATAAATTTAAAAATTAATGTTTAAATGTATGAATATCTGATTTATATTTGATTGAAATAAAAAAACAAATTTCTCCAACTTACCTATATCTAAACCATGCACATATTTACTTTCATTGCATTGGCATTCCAATCATAAGCTCAGAGTAGAGTGCGCGCCGGACAATGAGAATATCTACGCATCTGATTCACTATAATCAGGGGCGAAGCTAGAAGGCCTTCGGGGGGTCAGTTTTGACTGTTTTTGAAGAATTTAATATTAAAAAATCTTTTTGATGTTTAGTAACTATATAACTGAAAAGGTACTGGATTTTATAGCTTTTGTACTATATTCACAATTTTAGTACGGTTTCTAAACAGGAAAATAGTAGAAAATAATTCATTGTCAACAAAATGGGTTTAGTTTTATCATTCATATTATACTATACATTGATACTATATATATATACTATACTATACATTATATAGGTTCTTGGAATGAAACCACGTTATGGACCAGAAGTCCAAATTAACTATTGGACTTTAATGACTTGGTGTAGGTGGTAGAGCCACGCTGAAACTATTACTAGTTTCAGCTTGGATGGGTAGGCTCGCCCGGGGTAGTACCACTCTCTCATAGAAAACAGACGTGAAGTAACAGTGCTAGTATTGTTGCGTTTCGTTCGGTCAGTGAGAGCACTGGAGGCCCACCTCCCCTCTCTCCCCTTCCCTCCCCCACTCCCTATTCCATCCCCCTCTCCCCAAACACAGGCTGGCAACGCACTTGCCCCTGGTGTTGCTAGTGTGCATGGACGGCGGTGATCACTTAACATCAGGTAAACCGCCTGTTCGTTTGTCTCCAATGACATACAAAATAAAAAAAATAAAAACTTCCTTTAGGACTTTTGACTCTTACTAAATTGCTATTAAACCATAGTAGCAACCAATCCCAAAAATAATTTAGTATTGGCCATCTACTATTGGTTGTACACTTTAAACGTAGCCGATGACTAGACATGGACGTTCGTCAGATCATTTATATCCCTACATACCATTCATAAATATTTTAATTCTGACTTATGCTATCAGTATTGTTTTTAAACGCTTTTACTATTAAGGATCAGTTGTATTTGACCGATTAAATTATATAAATGATGACGTCACGAATGGCGTCCAACTTTTAGATTGTCCAGTCATTGTTTCCCAGACACAGAAATAAATATAAATGACTAGAATTCATGTTACCATAGAAAAGTATTGTTAATTTATGTAGTAGTGTATTAATAGTTGAGTAATAGACTGTCAGTTTTCATTGGGAAAAGCGTAAAAATAATTATATATAATTCATTCACTAATTATCAAATAATTTTCAAATATAAATGAATTATAACGTTATTGACGGATACTGTAGAACAGAATTTATGATTAATACTTGTCTATACTCAGTTACAATTCTTAATATTTTTGGCCGCTCTGAACATAGCTATAAATTGAGGAATAATTTAGTTAAATTCAAACAATGTTAAAATATTATAGGCATTTAAAATTGGAATGTTATACAAGTTTGTGTTCTGTGTAACCATATTTACTTGATTAAAAAGTTTTACGAAAACTGTAATAGCATTTTTTTTTCTTTTTCTGACCAAATACCTATTTGTTTGAGTTACATCGAAACATAAAATTTACTAAAATTTTAACTTGACCCTGCCCAAAAGATAACCTTAAAAATATCCCCTATAAGCAATCATCGCAATTTAACGGTTCTTATGTTTCATACATTTGTTTTTTTTTCTCTTTATTTATTACTGGGGCTTGGTCACAAATTGACCTTGATGTTCCTTATTTTGATGATTATTTTTTATATATTGTTGCAGACTTTTTGTTCGCACTTTTTTTCTAATTTATGATTTATTACTCAAACATCTTTTAAATCCAGTTTGGGAGTTTTTGGCCGGATCTTAGGCTGTCATGTAGTGGATTTTATATTTTATTCATAATATAGTGGTGGTATGGTATGCAAATATTTGTGGGTTTTATATAATATAGTTAGATTATTAAGCTCATGCGAATTGGCTGGGAAATAATACCACGAAGCATGGATTCCGACTTGCCACAAAAACTTCCTGGAAATTTATAACAAGATGGCCATCATCTTATTAGTTCATTAAAATGATCGAAAGAAATTTGAAATATCGTTACCTACTAGACAATGGCAGTAATAATCTACTGTAAGATGGTTGTCAAAAATAAAATAAGTGTAGTTAGGTGTTAGTTTTAATCACTTTCATTTAACCCCCCCAGTTCGATACTAAATTCCGTCCTGCACACAAGAGGGCCGTGATGCGGTTAGCGATGATATGAAAATGCTAAAGGCAATGAACTCACTTGTATTTTTACACAAGTTTTCGATTTCACAAGCTATCGGTTATTTCTCTCCGTAAATTATTTTAATCGTGGGTAAACCGTTTGTTTTGTATGATTTCTCATTATCGCCTTAAAATGCCTTTTTTTCGAACTGACTACGTTATTGACCAAGCAAGGTCTTGACAGCTTCACCGGACTACTAAGGCGAGTGATTAAGGCACTCAGCCGATTTTGACAACTAGCTCAAGGGTGCGCGGCACACCTCGGCTTTGGCTGTTGCCTGATACATGCAATTTGCGACCTATCTAAGCTAAGCTAAGCTAACTATTCATACATATATGAGTTGTTGAAACATATATGTGTACCAAGCATACATAACTCAACAACTCTTATATATATTTCGTATCGAATAATATTCTAAACTATTTCAGTTTGATAAGGGAATTAAAATGCCTTTTTTTTTCGAACTGACTACGCTATTGACCAAGCAAGGTCTTAACAGCTTCACCGGACTACTAAGACGAGCGCTTAAGGCACTCAGCCGATTTTATTTTGACAACTAGCTCAAGGGTGCGCGGCACACCTCGGCTTTGGCTGTTGCCTGATACATGCAATTCGCGACCTATGTAAGCTAACCTAAGCTAAGCTAACTGTTCATATATATATGAGTTGTTGAAACATATATGTGTACCAAGCATACATACCTCAACAACCCTTATATATATTTCGTATTAAAATTAAAATGCCTGTTATGAGCTTCGAAGGTATAACAACATTCTTGACTATCATTGGTAAAAAGATAAAGCAAGAGATATTCTTAATCTTACTGAAATTAATTACTGAAGTTCACATATTATACGAAAAGTTCGCGGACATACATACCGTTATAGTTTATGTGAGTAAATATTAATTTATTTTTAACATCGAAACTAGAAATAGATGAGGTAGTGATAAAGTCCGAATAACGATTACAATGATACCCTGCTTAAATAGATAATTTGCATTTTGTATTATAATTTCAAATTTATTAAGTTCTCATTAGATCAAATGTTTATTATTAATCTCAAAAACTGATTTCTTAATACTTAGTTATATAATAGAAATGATAATTTTATTTAATATTTTTTAACACATAAAACCATTTACTAGATGAGTTTAATATTATTAATTACATGTGTATCAATGAAACTTTAGAATTTTCTGTAAATTGTCTGATATTCGCAGAGAGACATTTTGGCTATTTCCATTTATTTTCAATGGAAAAATAAATTTTGTATGATTGTTTCTCATAATACATTTAGTGCCAATTGGTAGTGAAATCGCAAGAATAAAATGCAGACGTCGGTCAAGCGACTGTCTGTTACTAATCATTGTACCATTAACGAGTATCAATTTAAGCCTAAATAATATTTTTCATCCAACTTTCCATAACCGTCTTCATAATTAATAATGCATAATTCCCTGGACATCAAATTAAAATTCTATATGAGACGTTACCCCAGTCAATAGTCGGAACCACAGATCAATGCCGGCGCCCATCGGAAGCGGATATAGTCATTATTATTCTCACAATGTCAGTATAAATATTTCTCGAAAGTCAATACCATTGAATTATGATTAATTTATGCTTCTCTGTAAGCATATATAGATATTATTCGTTTGTTTATAAATTGATATAAATGTACAGATGGATCAATAATAATGTGCTCGATTGTCGTGTGAAAGAAGTTCATTTGTTCACTATAATGATAGGGCTTACAATAAACGATTACACATTTTCGAAGTTACACAACCAAACCGCTTTTGTGTATAACACATTAATATTTTAGATTCACTTTTACAGCTGGGGCATTTCACGTAAAGCGGACAACAAAAAAAAGGTGAGGTTCTGAAATTCGTTCATATTCAGCTGTTGTCCGCTTCACGTGAAATGCCCCAGCTATGACTACCGATTGTATTTGCTGAGTCGAACGAAGTTAGAATGCTCAACCCTCGTCAAGTAGTTACTTCGTTCTTTACTTTCCATACTTCGCGTTACGCCATACATCTCCACCAAAGTATCACAATTTTCACTTAGCGTACTTTGTATTTTGTATTTGTTATATACTTTGTATCGAAAAAACTCCACAATAGGGGCCTTAGCCTGATTTTAAATTATAAAACCAATGTGAGTCGCAGTTTGTTAATAACTATAAACGACTTAATACAATAGTTTGGTAAAGGCTGCTAACCGCTGACTATTACCATTTTTAATACATTCAACCAATAAATCCCATAGATAACATCCCCCTACAATTGCGTTCCACAAATTCATTAAACATCGAAAATATGAATGTCCACATATTAGATTGAATATATTGTTACGAACTCTACATAGAAAAACATTTAAGAAATATTTGGAACATTCTAGTATTGTATACAGACTTCAACTGGCTTCAACAGAATTGTTGAATAAATAAAACAGTACGATGACTCATCAACTCGTGAGAAACAGACCATACCGCGACTCGAACCTTCACTCGTCCTTTAAAGGTGTATCGGTACACAGATTTCCATCCTCTATTTTATGAGGTATATGAGCAGATCAAAGGATGACTGATGGCAATTCCACAAATCAAACAATTTAGAAATGGACTAGAACCACAGTATAGTATAAAGCGTAAGTAAAATAAAATAACTGTGTAATAGTGAGTTTGTGTTACTTTTGTCTTTGTTAGTACAAATAAATTTCTTACAACGCAAGACGGCATTTTAATTACCCATGGGCGTAAAAATACGGAACTATAAGTCTGATCCATTGAGAGTGTAGTTGAGGACGTCAGACTTAACAGAAATTGATCGTAATGAAAAAAACAGACAACTATTCAACATAAAAGTAATTTAAGACACGGATCTTGTTTAAAGAAACAACAGGTATTATAAGTTCAAGAAATTGTAATACCTAGTGTTTTAAAGTTACCAAAATATTTCATTTTTATCTAGTTAAGTCAAGACAAGTCAAATAAGACTAAATTATGTTTCTAATTGTATCAAGTGACCGCAATGAATGTTGAGTTTTATTTTAAATCCTATTTATTTTCTAATTTCCATAGTAACTAACGCCATCTTCTAGTATCATAATAGAAATAACTGAAAAGTGTTAAATGATACCGAAAATTTTCATTGCCATTAAAATATGCAGAAAAACAAACAAAAATTATCATATAAATCAGAGTTATGTATTTTTCGTATTACCTACATAATCTATGGTCTCTATCACAGACTAATAGTCGTACAAGTAGTCTCTATGACGTCTATGCTGTAAAAAACCAGTGTGGTCATAATGAAATAAAAATAATAAGATACATATTTGTCAATTAATTTAAGAAAAAGTTACGTTCATTACGTACATTTTATTTAATCCAGCCAAGAACTAGCAGCCAAACTAAGAAAATATGTATTAAGGACATTTAAGTAGCGTTACTCATTCGAATCCCCATTTTATCAATTTTTGATTCAAATAAAGCCCTAACTTTAAAAGTTACCAAACGAGAGTTAGCCATATAGAAAAATAATTAATACTAATTAACCCCTAATCTATATAAATAGAAATTAATCGCCGTAGGCCCATAAGCTCAGAACGACTGTACCTATTTTGCTAATTCTTTTTGGTGTGTTCATAACTGTATGAAAATCAATGTTAAAAAATTGTACAGAAACGTGAAAAATTTAAATTAAATTCTCCATATAAAAGGTTATTGAGTAAATGATGCAGAGTACAGTAGGAAGATCGTAAAAAATATTATCAAAATTGATGTTAAGTTATTCAGTTGTCATTTATTTTATTGCATGGCCATATTGTAAATGTATACCTACTCTTTATTAAGACTCTTAACAAAAAAAAAGGTATTTTTATTGAAAAAATGTAAGTTACTATTTTAGCCGTTTATTTTGATTTTAGTCTGTCACGTAGCGGTTTTTATTTATAATTGTATGTTATTTTACCCTATATTATCTAGTATTTATAGTATTTTGCATAAATAACATAGCTTGATTATTGTGCACAAGTAATGTAGATTAGAAATATAACATGAGATATGAATTCTAAGATATCATAAAATCTCCCTTAGAATAGTGAAGTCATCACAAGACAAAATGATGTAATTACCCCCTTAACAAGAGCATTAATATTTCTCATTAAATAGGATTGGTTACCAATGTAAGTATAAGAACATGTTTTATTAGAAAATGAAATGTAACTTTTGACACAAGGGACCTGGCAACACTAATGTACATTGCAGTTGCACTGATTGCACAGCTCGTGCAGCGAGCTCTATAGTTAGATTGACGATTGTTATCATATTTATCAGAAAAACATGAAATATTTACATACTTATTGTAGCTGCTTGTAATTAAAACAACAGTAAGAATAAATATTCTAATACTACTTTACAAACGTATAATCGGACATAATCAAGATGGCAAAGTAAGTGAAATTTGATTCTATTTGGAATCTAATAGGATTATTATTCTGTAACATTATACGAACGTAGCTCCCATATGATTTTGTTGGTCATAAAATAGTACACTTTTAATTCATTTTTCATGAGTTTTAATAATGGAAATAAATATATTTAAGATACACCTATGTGTTTTAACTTGCGAAATTATATTTTTTAATCTTGAATTGTAAAAAAAATGTTCATTAAAAATTTTATTTGATACCTTTTTTCCATAAATATTTTACTTTCGTAAAAATCTATATATTTTACTTCCATATATTTATTTTACTTGTTTTTCGCTGTATACTGAATGGATATTGTAAATAATTATAATCTGCCAAAAATGTCCATTAAAAATGAGTTACTAATTCAGTTTATATGTTAAACTTTTTAAATACACCATACATTTAGGGTTTATTCTCAGTATAATTTTATGTATGTAAATATTTTTGTATTATATCTTTACTATCTGTTACACTCATATTGTAAGAAAGAGAGATTTCTAAAAATCAACTTAAAAATAACAAAACAAAATTGCCTTATGGTTATATAGATATACTATATAAATATAATAAATAAGAAAACTATACATTACAATTATGTTAGTAACTTTGCATAATATGTTGCTTTCCTTAAGGGAAATGATGATAGTGTTTGTCTATGACACACAATGCTGCACATCTGAAGAAGATGATCCGATCAATGCAGTGTTATATTTCCACCCCGGCTGGGTGTCTGATACCCAGAGACATGCACTAGCGGGACAAGTAAGATAACTTCTTTATTTTACTTTAAAAATGTCAGCAGTAAGTTTACTGACAATATGTAAAAATTTTCAACTACATTTTTGTTAAATATAGGTTTTAATGTTTTACCAAAATCTCATCTGTGTTAAAATGTTGATATGGTGCAATATGGTAATGTGCTAAACTTAGGACTGGTTGTCAAGTGTATCTGCCGGACCACACCAATAGCTGCTTGGCAACATATTTTGAATTTGAAGGTTGTAGCTAGCCATATGGGCTTAGAAAAACTCCTATCACCAGACTAGTTAATAGATAAACTACTGAACATTAAATTCTTAGGTACTTCTTTATAATGTTGGAAGATAAATTTATCTTGAGGTAAATTCCAGGACAAGGTTTATATGTTATTTAAATACAGACTAAAGGTGAATGAAATGTGTTTTGTTTGTATGAAATTTTTTGTCTGAGCCCAAAAATTTGACTATAATGTTTTTGATGAGCAAATACAATGCAATGGTGACCATTGAGAGATTATAATCTATCACCGCTCACTGCTAAAAGAGCCACTGATGAGAGAAGACGGATGTATCACCATATGAATGTTAATGCTGATGCAGTTGGCTATATTACCTCCCTTTTTTTAACATGGAAAGATCTATAATGGATACCCTGGAGGAGAGAATGAGTTATGTCTGACTCCCACGGACTAAAACCCCACTGTAAAACTGCCACTCTCGTTAGGATGACACGAGATCTCTGTACACCTTCATTGTGCCTTCAGATGCTAACCCCCCATCAAAACTGCTGTCCCTGCAGTCCTGTGACCGTCTCCTCCATCCGCCGGACCTGTGATATGGGAAGATGAGCCCTCGACATATCGTACTTAGGTCCGGCTACAGCTATGTTACCTCCCTGCTCGAATGTGGTATATGGGGGTATATACAGAAGAGTGCTACTCATTCGTGTGTTACAGTTAATCTATAAGAGACAAGTGATGTCCTGCTAGCATTTTCTATTGTTTTCCCTGTTTAGCTAATCTCTATTTATTACTAGCTTTTGCCCACTGCATTACTCACATTTTCTGGATGAAACTTATTTAATGATGATTAATTGAGTAATTAGGACACAAATCATAAAAAACAAATAAGAAAACATACTCACATTCAGATTTATAATATAAGCTATGATTACAATATCAAAGGAAATCACATTTGATATATATATTGACAGATTTAGGTATGTGTGTGTTTATGTTCACACATGTATATGTTAAACAAGAATATCTAATTGTGTACATACTCTTCTAGTCTCTTATGTCAATAACTTGACGTCAAAACTGATTTTAAGAGTGTATTTTTAAAGATAACAGCTACTTTTTTTACTGTTACATACAGTTAAAAGAAATGCACAATAAAATAATAAAATCGTATGTAAATATCTGTCTGTTTATCATATTTTTCGCATAAACCTTTATGTATTAATCACAATGAAACTTGTTATTGAGGTAGCCTGGAACCTAGAGAATATAAGCTTACATCTTGAACATTCCGAAAAGCACCCTGAAAAAAGTCTGGGGTAAAACTAGTAAACAATAGTGATTTATGGATTTACATCTGATTTTTTTTAAAATAACATTGTTTGTAAGGTGGTCGGAGCAGCACACTGTGTCAAGTCTCTGTTTTCCCAACCGGTAGCCATAACTCTACAGAGCGGCAAATTCATCATCAGGGAATACGGCCGATACGTACTGGTACGTATGCTTTGTAACACTAGTATTTGTATCAGTTTTGTTTGTGTTTTTGCGCGTATACACAGATTTACTTTAAAATTAATAAACTTAAAAAAAAAACAATGATTCAACAAAATATTCTTTGTGAATGAGACGAAGTCTTTGGTGAAGCGAGACATTATGACGAAACCATAGCATGATGGAAGAGTTGTCTAAATGTACCTGGCTTTAGCCACCACCCTTAAGTTGAAAATCTGTCGCTTGTCGATAGCTTGCTTCTCGTCTTGCACTACATCGTCATCGTCTGATGTTCAAATTGTGGTCAAATTCTAATATCTATGAAGTATTAAAAATCCCCTGTCTGTGTACGGCAGTTCTGCGCAATCGAATATTTATCACTCCGACTTCTGCTCCTGAGGAATCAATTTTAAAGCATTTGAATGTTTCACCGCAAACTCATTTATCAAGGGTGAAGGGGCCAAAGATGGCGGGAACGCGTTAAGCTTAGAGAAACCCTCTCTAGTACCACCGTAAGATACATTATAGACGCTTGTTTACAGTTTTTCAACTTGACGGTTACTAGCGGGCTAGCTTTAGAAAATACTCTATGGTTTTATCACGGTGTTTGATTCATCGAAAGCTCGAGCACTCTTTAAGATTCGAACGCTATCACTAAGTTGCTATTAAATTTGCTAGTAGGTATACAAATCATTGTCGGGTGGTAGAACATGGTAATTTTGTCGGAGAGAATAGCAATTACGGTACACCGGATTTATCAAAAGATATAGTGGACCGTTTTGGTGTATCGTATCTCGGGATCAGCTGATCTTTTTTTTATGTCATAGGTGGCAAACGAACAGGTGGGTCACCTGCTGTTAAGTGATCACCACTGTCCATGGACACTAACAACACCAGAGGAGTCGCAAGTGTGTTGCCACCCTTTGGGAGGAAGGGTTAGGGGAGGGGAGGTGAGCCTCCTGCGCTCTCACTGACCGAACGAAACGCAACAATGCAAGCACTGTTACTTCACGTCGGTTTTCTATGAGAGAGTGGTACTACCCCGGGTGAGCCGACCCATTCATGCTAAAATCAGTAAGTAAAGTCTAATAACCAAGCGGGGTGGGAGGCATTTGTATCCCATTATGATATAAACACCATACAATGATTAAGGCGAGCATAGTAACCGTGGTGGTCCAGTGATTTAACCAAAAGATATAGTGGACCGTTTTGGTGTATCGTATATCGGGATCAACTGGGATCTAATAACCAAGCGCAGTGGGAGGCATTTGTACCACATTATAATATGACCACCATACAATGATTATGGCGACCATAATAATCGTGTTGGTCCAATGATTTAACAAGTGAAATATCAATTCTATGTACAAAAAAAATCCATGTACATTTACCAATTTAAATTGATAACGCTATCTGGTAACTGTGAAGGAAAAAGGAACAGAAAACATGAAGCTGAGAATTGTTTTTGTAGTACCACCTTATGTGCGAAAATAAAAAACTGTAGATTTCTCGGATTTTGAAAACGCCAATAACTCATGGTCTGACGTGGTGATTATACATAGACCTTCCTAATGGAAAAGGCTTTATAGCATTGAAATGGGTCTCTTACAGGCTGATGTAATGGTCGCCACAACCAGTAATAGAATGCTGATCTCGGTGTAGTCACCGCTGTTCTTGGATTATACTATGCTTACAATTAGTATAAGAAATTATATTCATCCAAGTGCCTTTCCGTCGCGCTTTAAATCTAAAACTAGGTTCCTCGTCCTAGGCCATAGGGAGCGACCGCAATATACCAGATTGGGTGCTGAAAAACCGCGCAAACCTACTCACTTCTATGATCAAAGTGTACCACGGCGACCTCCAAGCCCTCGCATCGCAGATAGACGACCAGAAAAGACTGTCGGAGAAACTTTACCAAATCTTGGAAACTTACCTCCCGGTTTTGCAATACGGTTGCCATATTTTCCAACGGGTTCCAATGTTGAGCCTTCCGAAGGTATGTACTACTATATTTTATAGGTTTTGACGGTCGACCACAATCTCGTATGATTTTGAAAGTTGATGTGACTTAAATAATGTCAACACAAAAAGAATTGTCAATTGTCACTGCCAAAACACGTTTATGAGAGCTTAACTTGAGGGTAGCAGTTAGTCAAAAATCAAAATCAATTAAAAACACTTTATTTAATTTAGGCCCTGAGAAGGCGCTTATTAAAACCAATTCTACCACCGGTTCGGACAAACAATCTAGTCATCGAGAAGAACCGGCTAGAGACTCGATCTGATTTATCTTTTCATGATACCTATTTTTACAAACGAGATTAATGATTATTTATTTTATTAGCGTCATTGCCAGACGTCACCATCGTTCACGTAGTGATCCACTCTATAATAGCCTTTAGACATTAAAACCAGCTCGACATGGTTCTTGAACTCATTATCCGGCAAATCGGTAAGGACTTTGTTATAAAACCAAAGGCTATTACCTAAAACTGTTATCGGTTGTAGTGAGCCCTTTTTTTACATAAGGAAATCCTTAACGGATACACCACCCTCCCGAGGGAGAGAGTTGGTTATGTCCTTCTCGCACGGACTAAAACCCCATCGTTGCCCACTACCTCCACAACAGGGGACAAGGATTGGCAAGGCACTCCGCATGTCGCTTTGGCGGCCGGCCCAGTGTTGATCCTGAACCTCCTGAGACATGTGCCTGTAACATGGGATGACCAATTTGTTATTGTTTGTAATATTGATATTGCCTTGGTCTTTTATTAAATCCAACTTATGTAAGCTTCGCGGACATACATTAGATTATCAAAAATGCATTGGGAGTGCAGACGGGTATTAGTAGAAAGCCTTACTACGACGCTGTGAACCCGTCATGTTTTCCTTTGAAGAAATCAAAGTCTTAGGCACAAACTAGTACCTAATATACGTAAAGTGAGTGCAAAGGAGGGCTTGGCTCTTGATAACGCGAAGCGTTTATTTACATTAATATCTTAGTACATGTATTCAAACAGTCACTATCTTGCATACATTTTGTAAATGACTATTTATAATTCAATATTTAAAATAAAATCATGATATTTAGGAGTTAAACTATTTTTAGGTTGAATGCGTAAGGACTGAGTATATAATAGACTAGCTTATGTCCGCGACTTCGTCCGCGTGGAATAGTTACTCTGGGCAAACGCTAACACGCAGTGAAAGCTGTCAAAAGGAAAAATAATATTTTGAAACATTCCTCATTGATGCTCCATTCCTATTGGTTTTAGCGTGATATATAGCCTTCCTCGATAAGTGAACTATCTAACTGATTTTTTTTTCAAACCCGACCAGTAGTTCCCGAGATTAGTGTTTTTTTTATCAAAAAGAGGCAAACAAACCGTTGGGTCACCTGATGTTAAGTGATCACCACCGTCCATAGACACTAGCAACATCATGGGAGTCGCAAGTGTATTGCCAGCCTGTACGAGGAGGGGGTAGGGTGGATAGGGAATGGGGGATGGGAAAGGGGGAAGGGAGTTGGGCCTGCGGCGCTCTCACTGACCGAACGAAACGTAACAATGCAAGCACTGTAGTAACAGTTTCGGTGTTCACGTTCAGTAACATCGGTTTTCTGTGAGTCGGGTGGTAGTACTCCGGGTGAGCCGACCTGTTCATGCTGAAACCAGTAATAGTTTCAGCGTAGCTCTACCACCTAAATTAAAATTCAAGCAAACTTACCCCTTCAACTTTATAATATCTAATATAGATATGTAACAATCCTAACAGTGGAATGCAAAAAGTGTCGCAAAGAATCTATAGATCCTCAAAGAAAGACAACTATTATCTTCAATTTATTCCTTTTGCTCTTGTACACGCCATGAGAACTAACCCAGTTGATAGTGTGTCCGGACACCACGTCAATAGGCGTAGGTTCGAATCCTACCAACTGAGTCGGAGCTCTCGGTGAAGGAAAATATCGCGTTGAAACCATAGCATTGTGGCAGGGCTTTTTCTAAGTCCGTCTAGCTAGCCACCACTCTCAAATTGAAAATCTATCGCCAAACACCTGTTGGTGTGTTCCGGCACACGCATTTGAGAGCGAGTCCCCTCTAGGTTCAGCGTGTTTACCATCTTAGACCATTTCGTTATTTAACATCGGGTAATGTAATGTGTAGGGCATGTAAAAACTACACTGAACTTCATAAAAATAATTATAATTAAAAATGAGAGTTACAAAGATTGCAATTTAAATGATTATATGTCTGCCATGCACGATGCGCTCCGCGAAGTGGTGTGACCTGCCGCGGATTATCCGAGCGTGGTGGTGGCAATACGTCACAGTTAGCCCTTGGCGTAATAACCACAAGTCGAACGTTCTACGGTGGAGCGGATTAGACTCCACAAGTAAAAAAATGTGTTTTGGTTCTCTTCTTGGACAAACATACAGTTTCAATAGGGTCATACGATATTTCTTAATTTGTATACATTCACCCGATACTGTACTCCTAGATACACAAGTAGTCTTTTATGTTTGTTTACCAGAGCGCTACGTCAATATACATGGAGTCGATGCAAATATTGGAGCACTGCCGTAAGAGTAAAGGAGTATTGGGTGGCATCATTCTTTACAATAACAAGTAATTTCTTATTATAATTCGTATTTATTAATTTATACGTATTTGTTCGTATTATATTGTATTTACAGTCTTGCCTGCATCCTTTGGCATGAGTATCTAATCTGAATAAAAATAAATGTTATATTCGTGTTATGTTATAATCGTCTACGATTATTAAAAATGTGGCTTTTTGAATAAAAATTTGAATTTTAATTAATTCTTATTCTTATTTGATTAATTGAAATATTGCGCCTCCTTTCTGAATTAAAATGATATTAAACAAAATTATATCCAAAAATATTCGATTTACAACGTTCCTGTTCACCATCATCTAATAATGTAAGAATTAAAACGACAAATCTAACTTATAAATGTTAGCCGTCAGGTTTTCAACTTAGAATAATGGCGTACCAACATAGTATCATAAGGTCACATAGATATATTGTTCTTCACTTGCCCTAACCTATGTTTTTCCCTGCAATGATATCTATCCCCCTCCATGGAATTCCTCGTCCCATTTGTATGAGAACTCCATACCCTAGCCTTCTCCCCTTATATCAATCTTATAAATATCGTGTAATAAAATTAAACTCTCATTATAATATAACAATATATATATATATCTCTCTTTCCACTTGAATACTCTTGTTACTCGGTTTACTGCACTCATCACATGACACTGGCTGAATTGTGGATAAAAACCACAGGCGTCAAAATACTGAACCACTTATTCAAATCAAAAGCACTTTATTCAATTTAGGCTTTAAGAAGGCGCTTATGAACTTCAAAACTACCACCAGTTCGGACAAACGGTCCAGTCATCGAGAAGAACCTGCAAGGAACTCGATCTGGTTTATCTCCTCATGTTATATATTTTACAAGACATATATTCGACAGAACATTCGTTTTAAATAGATACACAGAGAGGGTTGTTGTTTCCAAACATCACCATTGTTTGCTTACTAATCCACCCTATAATAGCCTTTAGACATAACTCGCTTGACATTTTGCTAGAACTCACTATCCGGCAAATTGATAATGTGGTTTTAGACTTTGTTATAAAATTTAACACTATTATATAAAAACTGTTTTTGTCTCAGGGAGCCTGAAACATGAAATGACCAATTTATTGCTGTTTCTATTATTTAAATTTAGTTGGTCTTTTTCTAAATCCAGCTTATCTAAATTAAATTTACAATATTCTGGCCGGTTCTCATTAAATCAAACCGCTTACAGGATCATATCAACTCAGCTGCCTCCAGGCTTGACGTCATATTTAACGGTCGTTGATCCTTACCGCATAAAGTCACCGGCAGAGTCTTTAGAAACTGAGACACCTCTGCCACTCGGAGCGCAACTTCTCGTGGTATACGTCGGCAAGAAAATGTACGACAGCCTGAAGAAACAGGTGGAGAAACTTCAACAGTTCACTCAGAATGGGGACGAGATGATTGCTAAATTTAAAAAGGTAAGCTAAAAAAGGGCGCTTAAACCAGGGATTCTTGTATGGTTGTTCCAACAATAAAGTATTTCTTTCTTTCTTTCTTTCTATTAAAAATAACAAGTTCTTATTTGAAACTTCGGAGATACTGTTTATCAAAGTTGTGTTACATCTACGATCTTGTAGTAAAAAAATGTTTTTCTTGGTAACCAGTATTCCCGATTATTACTGCCATTGTCGAGTAGGTCATAGTATTTCCTAAGTAATATAGTAGTATAATAAGTGGTAATAGTAGTGCCTTGTGATGATTTCAACATTTTAACAAGGGGGTGGCCCTCGTGTTATAAGTTTCCAATGAGTTTTTGTGTCATTTCTAAATTCTTACTCCTTGGTATTATTTCCCACCCACTTCACTTATGCACAATAACTGAACTATAATATGTAAAATACCATCAATGTTACAAAATATAGAGTAAAATAACACAAGGTTATGAATAAAATATAAAAGCAACTAAGATTAAGATGTGATATTTTGTGGTATAGTATTATTGTTGTACTTTTAAAAAAAATCAACAAGTTGATAAACATACACAAGCTCGTATTAGTTTTGAAAAAGCGGTCTCTTGCCCAAAATAGTTTGGGAATCCGTGGTTTAAAGCATTTTGAAAGCGCTGGTTCTAATGAACAATACTATTAATATAATAATAGTCTATGAATTATCACGTTGTTTATTATTTGCTATTGCGAATTTATTCGTGACTAGCTGTGCCCGCGACTCCGTCCTCGTGGAAACTAATGTAAACATTGACTAATAAAATCATTTGAATGTATTAAGTCCATTTACTTATCTAATTTTCTATCGTACTTAAATCGTCGCGCCGTCATTAAAATTACAGTAACCTGATATAGTGAACCCATATTAATGAAATCAAGATTAAACTTTACTTGAGGATATGCTTTATGATTTTCTTGGAGAGGTTTTATCGTGAACGTAGTACTTCAATAGTGATGCGTATTCAAACAAAAAGACAGACAGACATTTCTAGAAATGATTGAAATGTATTTTATTACTTATTCCTAGACACCTGCAACAATTTTTTTTTCACAAAAATCTAAAATGTTAGAGTTACATTCTTTTAATTCAAGAATTATCCACACATTTCTTGAATGTTAGGCAGTCGTGTATTTTATTGTACAGGTTGTAAAATATATATTAACTAGCGAAACAATATGAGGAATCGATAATCGTGTATAAAAATGTGTGATGTCTGATGATCGTGTGTAAAAACTATTATAAACCATTTGTGATTTACAAGAACGATTACTCCTGTCACTTGATACTTATTTCATCAATTTTATTACAGAATCAAGAAATCGAACGAGAAAAACAACGCGAATTCCCACAAACTGGCATGAAGCGGGATAAATCACTTCTATTCACAGCGGTGCCTGAAGAAGATCACACGATGATATCACCACCGAACAAAGAAGAACACCCTTTCGACAAAGAACGCAAGCCTTCCGCCATGCCCGACGTCGTACCGTTCACAAACAAACCACGGCAAAGACCAAACAAGTTATCGTTGAGCTTTAAAACCCAGCAGTCCCTTGACGAAGATGCTAAAGAGAACGACAAGGTCTTCACTGGCCAGACGAGCGTATGCTCCACACCCATGGTCGAATACAAACGCCTCCATGGGAATATGCTGTCAATTTGCCAGAATCCGGACACACAGACCCAAGAGAAACCTGCCAGCGAACCGGACGTACTGAAGAATATAGAAAACTGTACGAAAATGAACTTGGAAAATGAGAAACGTGACAATAAAATCGTCTTAGATATGAACTGCATTGCTGATCACTATATAAACAAACCGGAGCCGATGAGGAAGTTGGCAAGTGTCACTGATATACAAGAGACATTTAAAAACATAACCTACAGGGCCACATCCAAATTTAAGCTTCGCAGATCGAAGGTGCCTTTAAATGATGACATGTCACCATCTCCGGAGCATGAACTTCACAAAAGTCACAGTACGATGACCATAAGCGACCCCCTATTTCCAGTATTTCGAAACGATGGAGTTGCTATATCAGAATCCCTCTTCAACCAGTATCTGGAACATCATTACTCGAAGATAAAACAAGAATCGAAGGAAGATAATATGTTCACATTCAACATGAAGTTGTGCGAACAAGAGAAATTTGAAGACTTCGACTCCGAGTTGAATAAGTCACCTCAAAGGACTCCGAAGAAAATTGTGAAGGACACCGCGAAGACTGTATCAACTGACCAATCCAGACGGAAATCTCTCTCACTCCCTTTGAAATCATTATCGGAGAGTTCAGATTCACAGATAGGTTCTGATTCGGAAACAAGTCTAAAAAAGAAGCTGACTGGAGTGCAGTTGACTCCGTTGATGGAGAAATTAAGTCATTTAGCTTTCTCTGACAAGTCGAGTGGGTATAGCAGTAGAGTGATGACTCCATTGGAACTTAGGGAGTTCCTGACGCCTGCTGCTGAGCGGCAAATCACTTTTTCTGATAGGTACATTTCTTTTTTTTTGTCAACCAATCTTGTAGTTCATTACATTCTTTCCTGAGTTTCTGTGGTATCTCAGAATTTAATGCTCCGCGATATTGTACTCTATCCATTTCACTTATACACAATAATATGAATTATATTACTTACAATGCCACCAATTTTACAAAATATAGTGTCTAATAACACAAGATTGTAAATAACATTTAAAAAGTACAATATGAAAGACTAAGTTCCCGGCATAAATTCCATATAGTATTTTCTGGTGATTAACTATTTGAAGTTATGAATTAAAATGGTTTTTTTTAAACTGATTATGCTATTTTCCTAGTGAGGCCTTAACAGCTTCACCGGACTACTAACGCGAGTGCTTAAGGCACTCAGCAGTTTTAATTTTGACAACTACCTCAAGGTGTTGCCTAGTTTATGCAATTCGCGATCGAACTATTTTGGGAAATCCCTTATGGATACATCACCCTCTCGGGGAGAGAGTGCGTTATGTCCAATGCGCACGGACTAAAACCCCACGGTGTACGTCTTCCGCTATAGTTAGGGGGGCACGAGATCTCTATAGACTTCATCGTGCCATCCCCGTGGTTGGCCCAGCGGCAAAATCGCCGCCGCCAGATCCATCTTGTTAGGTCCCTTCCCTAGGTCCGGCTCCGTTTCTTCTTTGGTGGAGAGAATCGTTTCGAGGGTCCTCCTCTCGGACCGTCTTCGCCACCGCCTTCTGCGAGACGACTTCCTTGCACAAGGAGGCCTTAGCATTCCACGCATCCTCGCTGCCGAGCGTGGCCGCAACCACGCTTGGCAACGAGAGGTCCTGTCCTACCGCCGCAGCCAAAGTGCGACACTGTCTGAACTAATTCAGTTTGATAAGGGAAAAAATAAAATCCTTCCACTTCCAAGTGTGCGTGCACGTGTGTAGAAGTGATATGTGTAATGTTGCAGTGATGAAAGATTTTAAGTCACTGTATCGTGCGAGCAGCGTACTTAAGAGCTCCACGCCGAGGGAACGGACCTAGGCTTGACCTGCTGCCGAGGGGGGAATAAAAACTATATACATCGAACAGTATTACATGTTTTGTTGCTTACTATATACAACTTTTTTTGTTCGAAGCAAAGTATCTACTACCCAATAACCAATACTTAGAACCAACTTTAATTTTAACTACCCTAATATCCTGTCTTTTTGAAATTCATTATAAATTATTATGACTTTCTTTATTTAAACTCAACGTCAGGTTTATGAACACTAGTTGATATTTTTAATGGCTAACCTCAAACAAATTGAACTTTAGTCACAGTAGTCGCTTACCATTAGACGAAATCTATCTCTGTTTGTTTCAATATAAAATATTAATTCGTTTCTTAGGCCGAAGACTCAACGTCAAGATTCGGAGAGCGATTCAGATTCTGATGCGGAATTGGATCTCCTTCCCGAATACAGCAAACACTCTGTAAAATGTGCACTGTTCGTCAGCGGTTTGCACAACATGGCGCTGTTGGCACTACTCGACACCGACGCGGCGAATGACGTCGACACTATCAACAATCTTGTGAGTGTATTTTATTAAAACAGTATAATAAAATAAGATATATTATTATGAGAAAAGTTAAAAGTCATGTAACTAGAAAAGTTTTGAGATGAAGGTGGACGGATATAAGAGTAAAGGTAGACCGAAAAAGGTATGAATGGATTGTGTAAAAGGTAATATGTGTATAAAAACTGTGAATACTGAGACGACGTGTTACAGAGGGAGAGTGGGAGAGGAAAACGTTTTATACCAATCTTACTTAAGTGGGATATGGGTACGGACAAGAAGAAGTATAAATACAAGTAAATAAAATTAATGTTTCCTTTTGTAATATTTATTTTATATCCCGAATATGAAACAGGTGAAATTGCAGATGAAAATTTGTACGAGGAACTAATCATTTCTCAAGTTAGGGATATTCCAATTCATCATACTTGTGATAAGGAATAATGTTTTTGAGTTTCTAACCCTTCACTGTAAGATTATATTAATAAAAAATTGATATGAAATGAGAAATTACTGTCGGTATACTATGTTGCAATATTTTATCTAAATTATTACTTATATTAACTTAATTAATATTTCAAATGGCCTGCCTTTAATATAATGAAGAAAATATCCTATTAATTTTCATGAACAGTGAGGTTACTTAAACTCATTTAATTCCAGTGGGAGACCTCACTTAATGCTTTGGGACCCATAGAACAGAAATGTATAGAACCACTTGCCGCTGGTACTGATGTGAACGACTATAGCTATCTGACACTGGATCCTGACTGGGGCACTGTAAAGAAAGGGGGTCCATGGGCAGCTCTCGACATAGCTACCATGGGGTTCATCCACAACGAGTTTACAGAGGACCCAGAGCTTTCAGAATTCATACTAAGGTACATTAAATAAAACATAATGGTTCTATTTTTTAATAAAGATAAAAAACCATATACTTAGTACAATATTCTAAAAGAGGAATTTAGTAAAATTATTTTGTATCCTAAAAGAAACACTGCTTGAATGTGAAAAGGATTATAAATTATGGAAAGAATTTTTAATATTCTTTAGTCTTTAGCAATTGGCAAACATATTAGCGGATATCCCAATTTGATAATAGGAATAAAAACAGTGACCGTTGATAGTTTGTTATTATACAATTTGTTATTTCACAATGGATGTATTTATCATCAGTGACAATTTATGAAGTGACGTTTCTTTGGGTAAGATAAAAGCAAAAAAACTGCAGTAATGCTTTAACCATAATATAAATGCGTGTATTCTTAATATTTCCTCAGAAAAAAAAAATGCATGTTAACTATTATACAAGTTTATAAAAAAATCGCTGAACCTGCGACCTCATCTACGTTGTTTCGTTTAAAATTTTAACAATATATTTTATGCACAAAAGAAAAAACATATGCACCACACTGCTTGTTCCTTTTTCTATGGCAACAAAACACACATCGCTAAATTCATAGGACTTCCAAAATCGTTCTATTTTAAAATTTTAGTTACTCAATATATTCGAAGAATAAAGCTATCATAATAATTTTTCTTTTGAAGTTTGATAGAGAATCTGTCCAGAAGTTTTAAGTGATGCACGAACAAGTGTATACCTCTTGTAGCATTGTATTTATATAAAAAATAAAACATAGTTTGTAAATAGCTTAAGTGAAGTTTTCCAAAATAACATGCTGTATAAAGAATTTGTCTTTCTAAACGTCAAACTAAAAAGCGAGATTTGTGTACTTATTTATTTTCTATTTTGTATGGTTGCCTCGAGCTACTGTCGCATACACCTAAAAATAAATATACTTCGATATTTGTTGATCTCCAGAGAAGTTTCACTTCTGTGATGTGTAATATATCAAAGTTGAATGTGCTATTTTTTTTATTTTGATATATATATTACTTTGTCCATATGATGGCTGTATATCTATTTTTATTCGCTTCTCTTTACATTTTGCTATTTTTATTATCCTTATAAAATCTACAGGAGCGATGAGAGCGTGGTGTTAGGTGTATGCTGTGGAGGCGCTCAGATCTATTACCAAGAGAACGGACACAGGCTGCCGGGTCCTCCTGCACCTTCAGACGCACTCGCCGCCGCTCCTCTGAGGGCCAGGCGACGGCTACACAGGGATCACTCTACACTGCTCTTGTAAAGTCGACAAATCCACTTATACACTCTCACGAGCACACCTTGTGGATGCACTCGTACGGGTAAATGAGAAGCAGAAGACCCAGGCAACCAAAAAACAATTACATTGGATGATTGACCACCTTGTATCATTTAACTTGGTTATAAAAACAATACCAAGTAAAGCGAGAATGAAGCAATGTAAGATAGAGTGAGAGTAAGCAAAAGTGCCATACACTCATCGTCTCGTCTACAGAAGGCCACCTATGTAGTTAGTGGACACACCTTGTGACGGCTCTCATGAGTCTAGGAGCTATAATAGAGCCCGGCAACTACATACAATTATGTGGGTTAATTACTCACCTCGTATGTTAAACTCGGGTAAAAAAAACATGCCAAGTAGAAGGAGATTGAAGAGATGCAAGGGAAAGCAAATGGAGGTGAAAGTGCCATACACTTCATCTACGCGTTGTTTAGAGTATGGATCCTGAGTAAAAAATAGTAGACTTTAGCGTTCCAATGATTTGTACTGTTTGAAATAATTAATTTAGTTAGATATCCCAATTGATGATCATTCAGTAAGAATTTGTACATTTACAATGAAACCAAAAAAGATGCCGATAGAATCATAATACGAGAATAGCCGACTAGCCTATCACCATTTCCAAGCTAAAAATGTGTTTCCAGGGTAAAAGCTTATTTGAATACCTGCATTTGCTAACGAATCTACTGTTATAGTTCGACGCTAAAGGTTAAAAACTTTAATTATAATATGATTAGACATTAGCCTACATCCTTGAAAAATACTCTAGAGCAGTTGTACTCAACCTGCGGCCCGACGGGTTTTTGTAGTTGGCCAAAATTGTCGATAATTTCTTATGAGCTACTTTTCTTTCAATCTTCCACATAAAATCGCATAGAAATGCGACTTGAAATTTAATCTCGAAGTTCTCATAAAATCTAATAGATATTACTATTTAATGGAATTACTCACAAAATCTCATAACGACAAAGAAGTAATACTTTTATGAGAATATATGTGTTGGTGAATTACTGATAAAATATCATAAAATATTTAAGAGAAAATTTTCTCTGGCTCATACGTTTATAAGTAAATCATAAAATCTTATAGATTATTTTTTTTTTCCTATGATATTCAATAAGATTTTTCCAGCAGGGGTCTGGTAGTCCGGTGAAGAAGAAGTATAAATACAATTAAATAAAGTCTCAAATTAGGGATATTCCAATTCATCATACTTCTGATAAGGAATAATGTTTTTGAGTTTCTAATCATTCCCTGTAAGATTATCTTTAAAAAAATGGACATGAAATGAGAAATTACTGTTGGTATACTATGTTGCAATATTTTATCTAAATTATTACATATTAACTTAATTAATATTTCAAATGGCCTGCCTTTAACATAATGAAGAAAATATCCTATTAATTTTCATGAACAGTGAGGTTACTTAAACTCATTTAATTCCAGTGGGAGACCTCACTTAATGCTTTGGGACCCATAGAACAGAAATGTATAGAACCACTTGCCGCTGGTACTGATGTGAACGACTATAGCTATCTGACACTGGATCCTGACTGGGGCACTGTAAAGAAAGGGGGTCCTTGGGCAGCTCTCGACATAGCTACCATGGGGTTCATCCACAACGAGTTTACAGAGGACCAAGAGCTTTCAGAATTCATACTCAGGTTCGTTAATACTTATTTATTTTCTATTTTGTTTGGTTGTCCCAAGCTACTGTGGCACAAACCTAAAAGTACATATACTTTTGTAGTCCGGTGAAGCTGTTAAGACCTTACTTGGTCAATAGCGTAGTCAGTTCGAAAAAAAAAATACATATACTTCATTTTTAAGTTACATTTATGTTTCATTTTTGAAACAGTATGCAGTTAACGAGTTAAAGTTAAAAGCTCAAGGTCTGTGACATAAAACAAATACTTTCCGAAAAGAAAATCAAAAAAAGAACTATACTATAATATTCGTAGTATAATTATCCGATATTTGTTGATCTCGACATAAAACAAATACTTTCCGAAAAGAAAATAAAAAAAAGAACTATACAATAATATTCGTAATAAAATTATTCGATATTTGTTGATATTCAAAGAAGTTGCACTTCTGTCATATATCAAAGTTGAATGCGCTATTTTTTTTCAATTTTGTACATATGATGGATGTATATCTATTATTATTCCACTCTCTTTACATCTTCCTATTTATATTATTCTTATAAAATCTACAGGAGCGATGAGAGCGTGGTGTTAGGTGTATGCTGTGGAGGCGCTCAGATCTATTACCAAGAGAACGGACACAGGCTGCCGGGTCCTCCTGCACCTTCAGACGCACTCGCCGCCGCTCCTCTGAGGGCCAGGCGACGGCTACACAGGGATCACTCTACACTGCTCTTGTAAAGTCGACAAATTCACTTATACACTCTCACAAGCACACCATGTGGATGCACTCGTACGGGTAGATGAGACGCAGAAGACCCGACAACCAAAAAACAAGTATGTTGGATGATTGACCACCTTGTATCATTTAACTTGGTTATAAAAACAAGTAAAGCGAGAATGAACCAATGTGAGATAGAGTGAGAGTAAGCAAAAGTGCCATACACTCATCGTCTCGTCTACAGAAGGCCACCTATGTAGTTAGTGGACACACCTTGTGACGGCTCTCATGAGTCTAGGAGCTATAATAGAGCCCGGCAACTACATACAATTATGTGGGTTAATTACTCACCTCGTATGTTAAACTCGGGTAAAAAAAACATGCCAAGTAGAAGGAGATTGAAGAGATGCAAGGGAAAGCAAATGGAGGTGAAAGTGCCATACACTTCATCTACGCGTTGTTTAGAGTATGGATCCTGAGTAAAAAATAGTAGACTTTAGCGTTCCAATGATTTGTACTGTTTGAAATAATTAATTTAGTTAGATATCCCAATTGATGATCATTCAGTAAGAATTTGTACATTTACAATGAAACCAAAAAAGATGCCGATAGAATCATAATACGAGAATAGCCGACTAGCCTATCACCATTTCCAAGCTAAAAATGTGTTTCCAGGGTAAAAGCTTATTTGAATACCTGCATTTGCTAACGAATCTACTGTTATAGTTCGACGCTAAAGGTTAAAAACTTTAATTATAATATGATTAGACATTAGCCTACATCCTTGAAAAATACTCTAGAGCAGTTGTACTCAACCTGCGGCCCGACGGGTTTTTGTAGTTGGCCAACCCGTTTATACTTTATTTTCAATTATTTCAAATTTCGTTATATTATATTAAATCAAAGAGATAAAATAAAATAGTAAAATCCCTCAGTATAATAAAACTGCTATATACATAGTGATCATCACACGGGTCCGGTGGACGAGGGGAGGCAGCTGGTGTGTACTCAGTCTGTCTCCGTATAGGTAGGAGCCCGGCGGTCACCTCACGCCGGGCTGACCGTTAGGGCGGCTCTACAAGGTAGATTAGCTAAATTCCTTGCCGCCCCAACAATGATGGTCTGTCGGTACACCGTAGGGTTTTAGTCCGTGCGACTCGGACATAACCCACCCTCTCCCCCGGGAGGGTGGCGTATCCAATAGGGATTTCCCCACGAAAAAAAAAAGGTTACCCACCTGTTCGTTTGCCTCGTATGATATTTAAAAAAAACTCAGGACTCCTACGTGTTAATGCATCTGTTTGACACGAACGCCGTACACCCCGCCAAGCTCGACGTTCGATTTAAGTGTCCACTCTGGCCGTACACTCATGATATAAGAGTTTTATACCAAGCTTGTTTTATTGGACAACCATTTTTCACTAAATTCATACGTTGTTAATTTCAAATTACGTTTCTTTATTTACTACCTAAATATTTGTAGTTTGCAGTCCGCGACACAGAGAGTGAAACGAGTTTTTGGCCCGTTTAAAAAAAAGGTTGAGTACCACTGTTCTAGAGTTATTCAATATGAATTGTGTAGGTGGAAAAGTGTTAGACAGATATGTATTATTGGCACTTTTGTTTGAATGTTGAACAAACGTGTGTTTAACCAATTGTGTTAGTTCAGTATCAACAAGCACTTGCGTGCATTATTTTTTTGCATTTCATAGAGACTTTGACAACTGTGACATAAAACTATGCAATGAATAACAAGTAATCCATAAATTGCAAGTAAACATAAGAAAAATAGAGTCTTTGGAAAGGCTATATAATACTTTTACCATCAAATGACACGTAAGAAAAACTACCGAGACATACGAACTAATAATAGAAAATGAATATACTGGAAGATTCTAAATTAGCACCACTACATATTAATGGATCTTATAGGCTACTTTTTGTCAAAGGTTATCAATGTTATGAGACTACTCAATGAATCAAAATGAATATTTATACATATATACGTAAAATTTGGAGTTCAAAGTTCTATTGACATTGTTCAGTCTGAAGGCCGATTCAAAGAATGTATTCTGGAAGTATTTGACACATCGCAAAGACTAAATACTCTCTTGACGAAATTTGAAATGAAATCTTATAAACCAATACAATATTTTGATAAACAATCGCAGCCTTCCTGCGTTTGCCTGCGATGCCTACAAAAAAAATGCTGTATTTTTATTTTAATATACTGAAAAATACATAGTTGAATTAGGAAAAAAAATCAGAATTTAAACCAAAAATATGACAATTTTAACCAATTAAAAACTAAATCACCGAGGCAAGTCACATCGAAATATGATTTTTATATTCTTCTTACTATTTCGATCTTGTATTTTTGCATTTTATTATGTAAGCAGGATGCATTACGTAATTTAACTCATGTTTAATAACTTTAAAAAATACAACAATAGGTATATAGATTTCTTAAAAGTAGGAAAGTGCTGTAGCATATTCGTTTCTAGCTCACATAATTCTTGCCATTAGTGTATAAGTTTTTGGCCATGTCTGTAGTTTAGTATAAGCACTATAAAATTAGTAGATTCTTGCCATTATTTGTAATTTATGAAGTTTCCTAGATGTTAATTAGCATCCTTTAAATATCTCAACCACCACGCCAATAATGACTTTATACACTGGCCCTTCAGCGGCTGCGTAAATCTTAGTTTTTATAAATATTTTAGCTTTCGATTATCTCGCTTTAAAAGCACTAAATCGGACATAAAGTTACTAGTAAACGTAATATCTTATCCTCAAATTCTTAAATTTAAACGTTTATGCCTGTTTAAATACACGACCCTATCTACCCATTTTTTTCGAACAGAGACAGAAACTTGGTAGTTGCACTCCTCTCTCCACTATTTGAAATATATCGGTTAGAAAAAAAAACACAATTTCAGTAAAAAGACGTGATTCGAAAGTCGTTACATTTCTTCAGCTAAATCCAATTTTAACCGTGCATGTAATATGTTGTTTTTTTTGCCCCGCGTTTTGCTGTACCCCCCAAATAGGGGTACATTGCGAGAGTAAGTAAGCATTATTTCTAACTAGTAAATCAAACCTCTCATAAAGACAGGCTGACAAATTGAAGATTGAATGAACTATTATGTAAACATTTTAAATCTGGTATCAAAAAAAAATTTTTTTTCCGTTCTAACTAGGGTAATAGGGTATTGGCCTGTCGGGCTTTCACAGCTACACCGAACTAATAATATTCTTTTTAATTTAATTTCTATAGGACGGATTCTGTAGATTTTTAAAGATTACTTTTTACATGCTCTTTATTATGGCAAGACGTTGTTAACGCGTCTGCCAATGTCTTATTTTAGAAGTACGTGGTACCTTTTTTAGTATTTCCCGAGCTTACCTTAACATTTACGTTTCAAAGCAGTATTATAAATACATTCCCTTTTTAAGAAACTCATTCCTTTTCGTAGCTTTAATAAAATGTTATAATTGCCAAAAATTTCATAACGCGTCCAGGTAATGCCGACTTTGTATTATATTGGTTTTGTATTATTTTGTTATGGTTTTTTTTTTGTTATATCTAGTACATAAATCAAAGTTTTACATTACATTTTAGTGTTAAGTCGCCATAAATAGTGCCAATACACTTGTGGTATGTATTTAATTTATAATAACTATACATATACATAATATATATGTCTTGATAAGAATTTTAATAAAAACTTAATAGTGAAATGTTGTTTTAAATACTGTGAGATACCCAAAAAGAACTGCAAACAGGCATATATATTGCAAAAGAATCCCACGTTTTATCAAGTTCTTCAATATGAAAAAAATTACTATATTATATATATTAAATGTTAGACCCTTATAGCCTTGTCAATATATTGAAAATAGTTAAAAAACATGTCCTCTTGAACAATTTAAAGTCCTCGTCAGTTGTAAATGTTATTAGCAACGATTGATATTTTTTTAATACTTTTTATATTTTAGCATTTGACCACAATCTCGTGTGACGCTAAATGAAGATGCTGTTTAAGATGATAAACCCCCAAACACTCCCCGGGTGTTGTTAGTGTCTATGGACGGTGATCACTTAACATCAGGTAACCCACCTGTTGATTTGCCTCCTGACATAAAAAAAAAATCATGCTGCTCCTTTACGAAATCCAGCTTTTGAAAGTTTTTGGTCTTTTCTGTGTATTGTTACGTCATTCGATATACCAATAGCAATGCGTTACAAAAAGATATTCTTTTGCAATATATATTTACGACTACCCAATTAAATTAAAGAATCTACTTCAATAGTGCCTTTTTTCGTCACTGACTTAAAGAATGAACTATTTGCCGAGTCAGAGTTATAGACTCAATATGTTCAATGTTAGTATTTAGGCATCAGTTTATAATATAGATTAATAAATTAAAATGTAACGAATATCGATATTTATGGTGTCTAAGTACAATAAAGTTGCTGACCGGGTTTAAGCTAATTTTTGAGATTTCATAAGGTTAACTTTTTTTCCGTATACATCAATATAATTTAAAGTATTTATTATATTTTAGTTTACATGTTACAAATTTTATTTCAATCCTCAGATTTGATTGTATGAATCACCCGTAAATAACAGTAATAACAAAGACGTAGGCAACTGTGTAGTTCATTGTACAGATAAATGATTATTTCAAAATTTTATCA
Organism: Antheraea pernyi; assembly: GCA_015888305.1. Taxonomy (NCBI): domain Eukaryota; kingdom Metazoa; phylum Arthropoda; class Insecta; order Lepidoptera; family Saturniidae; genus Antheraea; species Antheraea pernyi. Next base: position 14,574 of record MU159898.1, on the reverse strand, counting down.
GTATATTTTTCATTATAGAAATATTAATATCCTTTTTATAAAACGGTCCTGTTAATACGATCACGCCTGTCATGGCTTTTGATGACGTCACACCTTTATAAACAATAGTATTTTTTTCTTCGGTATGAATATAGCGAAGTGTAAATGTCGGAGGAATGTTTCGAAAGCTGTGACGTCGCGCGCTATAATTGCCATTTTTGTGTGTATAACAATTTTTTTTATTAAATTATCAAAAATCTATATAGAACACGTAAATAAAAGTATATTATATGCATATTACAACTGTCCAAAAACCTGTTTATTATAGAGTTGTAATTCCACTGTATTTATAAAGAATATTCAAACTAAATGTACAAATTTGTCGAACGAAACTTACAATGAAAATTATTTTATTAAAGGCCAGATTTTTTTATATAAAAACATTTCTAATAAGCGGCAAATAATCCAAACTTAGTCAGCGACGACGTTTTGCGAAAGGATAACGGATAGTGAGAGGTGGGACAGAGAACTAAAACCAATGAATTAGTACATAAACCATAAATGATATTAATAAAAACTATTGTTTATTATCAACAAGTCGCTCACAAATTAGATCTACAGCTAAAAGTAATGTGTGCATGTCAAACTGTATACATATACATTCGATACATAGAATATACGTTATCTATAATAGTAAAATAATGTAAACTACCGTCTCGTAATGCAATGTGTTGAATATATTGCCAGAGCTAAATCATATTCTTTATCTTCTGACTTGAAAAAAAAAACGCAAAAAAAAAAAAGTTGACCGAATCTTTTTTTAGCTCTGGCAATATATTCAACACATTGCATTACGAGACGGTAGTTTACATTATTTCAGAAGATAAAGAATATGATCAATTTTGCTCGAGACTTCTCTCTTCAATGTCTTGAAAGCTTGGGCTTCCCAAAAATCGTGTACTACACGATCATATTCTTTTCGCTTCGACAAGTGGCGCCCTCTGGGCCGGTCCCGGAAATTTTCGACCGCCATTTCGCAACGTCTTTCTCTTTCTTTCAATATTTGAACATTTTTTTCAAAACTTCGAACACAGTTTACGTTTCAAGGAACTTCATCCTTTACTTCTTGTTTCAATACCTTTTCAAACAAACAAAATTAATATTAGAGACTTAAGTGTTAAAAACTTTATTTACGAACTAATCTTATTACATTATAGGGGCATCCCCTAAATTAAAATGAGGCCTTACGGGCCAGTTTTACACTCTAGCCTTACAAACTAAGAATAAATCCCCTTATTAAAAAAAACCCTCTATAGTAAAGTTAGCCGGGCTGTCCGCGTAGTTTGTAATGTTTACAATATTATCTCTGGTTAACAATAATTAATTAATACAACAAGAAAAAAAAAGGTCTGCCCCAAAACACACAACACACAGGTACAGTTTAAATGCAATACAAGGCCCAGTGGAGAAGACAATTTTAATTTTTTTTTTCTATAGTACCAGTACAAAACTAACTTAAATCTATTCTCGTAGTGTTGACCGTCGCGAACTTACTAATAACGACCTGCAAATTTAAACAGCTGTGTAACAATTATATTATCATTATAATAATTATGATATTAACAATCGTGGGCATGATGATGACACGTATATTTTCATAAATTTATTCATTTAAGGAATACATTTATGAGAATAAATTTTGATGTAGCACAAAAACTTAAAAGCTAGGACAGGGTGACCACACTATTTAGGAAATTAATGTTTTGTATATTACTAGGAAAAGACGCGGTTTCTCCGGTCTGAAATATTTATTTCACCACTACTACTACTTGACCACACATGCACACTAGAGTTAAGAAGAGCCGTGTTTATAGATTGTATAAAATAGTAAACTTAACAAGAAGACAGACTCAAAATTTCCAGAACATACCAATGAATAGTAGCATATTTCTTATTTGAACTATTGCAAATATATATATATATATATATATACGAGATTATAATGTTTCTATAGTAAAAAAGGTAATCATTCACGTACCATTCCGTTCTTCTGTCTTATTGCTAAGTTTGTTTATTTTGATTTCCCAAAGGTACATAATATGCTATTCGATTGGACGATTATTTGGAAGAAATTATATACTTCTTTTTATTTTTTGTCCTTTAATTATTGCTTCTACAAGTTTTATAAATTTTCTTTCTTATAATTTAAGTATACGATTTAAATTAAAATGTCAAAATATGCGAATCATATTCTCGTGGTATGAAATTTTGTCTGGATAAACCCCACCCCACTGTCACATTCTTGTAACTATAAAATATTGTGTATTTTTGGGACTTTAGTTAAGTTTGTAATATAAGTAGAAATTTATTTTTATAATTTTTATATTACTCTAATATTCTTTTGAATACTCAAATCAGCTAAAAATCACTGCCTTTTTTTCACGGTCCATTTTGGTCCCCAAATAATCGAAAATTAATTATAATACTTACAAAATATATGTAAATTAATTAGGATGTAATTTTGAAGGCGTTCAAATTTTATTTTGTAATGGCTTCAAAATAAGGTCTACTTTTTATATAAATTCATGAATAATTATTATTAAGCTTGTAAATATTGTATTTAGATACAAATGAGATGTAAGAGTATTATTAAAGATTCATTTTTTACGAATGTCTTTTTAATTATAAAAAAGAAATTGTTGTTTTATGTTCCAAAAAAGAATCCTTTAACAAAATTAGTTCCAAAAGTATCGGTACAGTATTCAAAATTAGATTAGTCAAGTAGATCAAAAGAAAATATGATACTTACTTATTAACACCACCATACATCATAAACTGTTTTGTTTTATCTCAAAAATCGTTGCCTCCCCGCGGAAACTCATAGTTACTGAGATATGTATGATTAAAGTTTTAATTAGGTTAGGTATCAAAGTTATGTCACTCCCGAACTATTGGTAATTTTGTATATCAAAAACTTGATGATCTTTAAGTTAGAACAAAACCAGTTTCATCTCGGTATGGTTAGATTAGGTTAGACTAGAGAGTCGGCGGTGCTGGAACTGGTTGCCGATCCTTATATTGGGAGGTGGTCAGATCTATGGTGATGTATGGAGCCCCATATAATGCACTGATGGCCACCGATTCTGCGGAGGTTACACAGAGTGATGGCCGTCAGGGTCATCCGCGGATATCGTACCGTCTCGTACGAAGCGACGTGCCTGCTGACGAACAAAACAACAAAACAAATCTTCAAAGTTCAAACTCCACTTGGTTAAAAAATAGAAATTATCACAAGACACTTTATAATTATTACCCACTTAGTAATAACTGTGAATTTTAGGTATAGTGGTGTTGATTACCGAAGAAGGAATAAGATGGGGAAATTTATAAACACTCCTTTAACCACAGTGTAACTAAATTTATCAAAACAGAGCGAAGGCAATTTTGGGTTAAATTAATTATCAACTATCAAAGTTACATAATCTACAGTACATTAACATAAATTTACCAATCAAGATTACTAGCAAACATAGAAAAAACAATCTAGTTCTCATTAGAAAACTATGACAATTAATAATTGTCATAGTGTGTCATGGGGAATACCTACATACATGAATTTCAGTATCCACGCACGTTTATCATCTAAATATATGATCTAAACGCCACAGTCATGATGTTTGTCAACGATGAACTC